>BPLR01002499.1:0-27551 GCA_021605095.1 Caerostris extrusa
AATAGTATTACCATTAAATTATCCAAATTAATTATTTTTACGCTACTAAAATTTTGTCCATTGAAACTAATTTAAAAAACAGGTTTTCTTCAAAAAAATACATTGTATTAGATTTTTTAAAAAGTCTAAGAATTAGGGAATGAGAGAAAATTTATTAAAAAATAGGAGTTTTCAATGTCCTTTTTCTTTTATATCTACTGGATTTCATGTGCTGTGTGGTTAAATAAGCCAAATTTCATGATACTATTCTGAACTGATTGATTTCAGTCTGATATATTTATCGATACTAGACTAAGCAAATTCCTATACGTTTTAAAAACAGTCATGGTTTTAACGTTTAATAATCGTTAAAACATAATAATTATTTAGATGAAAAATTCTTTTTAAGTTTTATAAAACTGAAAAAAAAACCATCAATTTTAGGAATTTTTGCAAACTGTTTATTACACGAGAATATTTACTATTAAAACTTTTGCTATTTAAGAAGAGAGAGCATTCTGTGATTCAAAGAGTTTATTAAACCATGTCTTAATAAGGATATTATATAAAATTAAATGTGTCATTCATCTTAAGACAATAATATTTTCAAATGAAACTGATCAAAGTTAATGCCGTACAACAATGTATTTTTTATGGTCCTGTTTTAATATCTCAAAAAGATAAATTATGATATAATATTTCAAAAACTTTTTCAGTAAAAATTGTATAATTTTTTTGTTGTCACTGTTCTTTATTTATTACGATTCGTAGGAATTTAAATGATTTCAATCTAGTAGAATGAAACATTTTCAGAGCTCTGAGAACAAATTAATGTTTCACTATGTTTTAAGGTATATTTTTACAAGTATTTAATTGCCTCCTTGAGTTACAATTTTCATGCACTCTCTTGACGTATAAAATAAGCAACTTTAACGAAGTTTTTGCTTAAGTTTTTAAGTTTTTAAAAATTATTTCTTTTGTTAACTACTCTTCTCAGAATATTCTGAAATTTTTGAATATGAATGGCTTATTTTATGTATGTAAAAATATCCAGTGTACGTAAAAAGGGCTGCTATTTCAGCACAGATAAAATAAATGGATGCATTAAATGAGGACAATGATGAAAGTCTTTTCTGTTGATATATTCGACTAAATGTATTATCATTACATTATTTAAATTACATTTTTAGTAGGTCGGCCATTTTAATTTTCTAAAATTTATACATTAAAAAACAATATAAAGAATGCTGCTTCAAGAAATTTTTATTCTTTTTTTTTAAATTTCTTTTCAGGTGCTGGAAACTTTTCTTCAGAAAGAAAAGCCTTTTCTGACCTGTGTTGGTTAGGCAGTTCAAGTCAGTGTATATTATATAAAACGATATAGCTGACTTAAACCGTCTGAATCAATCGGGGTTATATTTTCAAAAGCGTAGAATTGCAATTTTGTTTCAACTACAGCAGCTATATAAAAAAATCAAATTATCTTAAATTTATTTTAGAATGCTAACTGGAAACAACTGATCAGTAAAATTATTTGTTTATCTTCACATTTATTTATTGCAACATTCTTTTTTATTCTGAGACAGTATATGTTAATCATTTAGTTTTTTTATTCATTAACATTTAACATTCAGGAATGAGAATTAATCATAGTAAATTACATCAATTATATTATTTATTCCTTTTAATAATCTCCAAATTTTAAAATTTTCTTTTATATATATTTTTAAAAGTTTAATAATATTTTTTATTTGATGAAAGAGATTTTAGTTTGTCCTAGTAAGCGTTTATTATTAATAAATTTAATAAATTTGGCAATAATTTTTAAAATTTGGTAGTTTGAATTTAAATAGCAAATTTAAATAATAAATTTAAATTTTGAAAGTAGATATTTAAATTATTAATATAGATCATAGGATATATAACTATTTATTATTTATTTTAATAGATTTAATTCTTGAAATTATATTTTCGTAATTTTTCTTTATGTGCGAAATGTCTTCTATCGCATGAATTTGCTGCAAGAGATATTTTTAATGTTTTCCTATTATTCTTTTTTTAATAACTATCCCTTTTTTTTTTTTTTCATACATTCTGAAAATTTTTTTCTGTGTGCAAGAATTTCCTTCGTACGTTAAAATGAAATAACGTAAATGGCTTTTCTTGCACATATTAACTCAACCAATGCAGCAAGACAAGAAGAAAGGGAAAGCTTATTCTTTTGACAGTCTCAAACAGCTAAAAGTAGTATCATTAAATTATTCAAACTATTTTTTTTTAGTTGGAGTGTCATTTTAAGTTACTAAAATGTTATTCACTAACAAAATAATTTAAATGATGTTTGGTGTAAGAAATTTTAAATGCATTAAAAAATGATTTATAAATTAGTTTTATTGATGAATATAATTTTTACCATTATTTCGGGTTTTTTATGAAAATTTTTATAATTTCTTTAAATATAAACACATAACCCATAATAAAAATATGTTCAAAATCTTTAAAATCATCATTAATTTATCATTCAAAAAACTCGTCTGTTCTATCTACGCTATGTATGTGTATATAGATATAATAAGAAATGGAAATCAATGATGATGTGTAGGGGTGATGTAAATTCCCCTAAATTGGAATTTTTCAAAAAGCATATCTGAGATTTCCATTAATATTATTTTAGAATATTGATGTAAATAATTAATTTATTAATTTATTATTTATTTATTATTTATAATTAATTTTTATCACGGGACTAGTTTAAACAATATAAAGGTAAAAATTATACATACTTATATCATTTGGTATGATTTAGTTTTATCCACCTATTCAGATTTAGATTTGTTCAGTAGTATTTTTATCTTTTCCCTGTATTTCCTTAAAACTGTTTTTCTTTATTCTTTATTATTATAGTTGTTTATATTTATATATAGATACTTGCCAAGTGAAGAGATGTTATTGGTTACTCAAAGGAAGAGTGGAAGTAAGTATTTCAAGAGTGATTTTCGTTTAAAAAATTTAGAAAAATATATATTAGAAATAGTATTTGATCAAATATTAAAACGAACTAAATAGAAGATAGAGAAATAGATTTTTTAATTTTTTTTTTTAATGTAAACATGTAGTCCTCATACTAAATTATTTGTTACTTAATGAACTGTCTTTTCAGCTTTTGAGGACTGCATTTATTTATTTCGAATTTTATTCATTTTATTACTAATATAACATTTATTATTTAACCATGACCACGGATGTAAATTTAATCTTACGATGAAAGTTATGATTCAGTATTTTGCCTAACCTGGCATTTTTCTTTCAATAATTTATTTAAGTTAAAGCAAATACGTGATGAAATGAGCAATATTTTTAACATTTCTAATTTGGTATCAAACATAGTCTAGTCTAGGATGCCTAGCAGTTCTGAATTGCTAGTTAATTTCCTTTTCTTATAAGATGTCCTTACATATTCCGGAATGTTTCTTCTTATACAATTTTATTTTATTTAACAGCTCTCATAATTTTTTTCCTGTGAAAGACCTTGAAAAAAATTATTCTCATTTTTATAGTTTGTTTGAAAAATGAAGAAGGAATATATATAATCTAAAACAGGATCAGATTTTTGACTTAAGAATCAGATTTTTGATTTTGGAAGCAAAGAATTCACATAATTATGATGACACTGATTCATATAATTTCTTTTGAACATAGGGGCGTAAAAACCTTAATTTATTTGTGATTTATCTTTTTTATGAAATACTTAGGAAGAAATATTGATGAAAATAATGCTATTTCAAAAATATAGATTCCGAATAAATATTTAAATCAATCCACGATCGATTACATGTTTACAGTATGAAATAATTAAGCTTGTTTTTTGTCAAACAGGAGCTGAAAAATCTAAACCTGGATTAGTTTCCCTATCTGAACTCGAATATGCGCATACTGTTATAAAATGAAATTTTCTAATACACTTTTAATGAATTATGCCAATTACGTTTATTACATAAACTTTAAGAGGTTGTGTTTCAAAAGTTGAAAAACCCTTGCTGTATTCTTTTTTTTAATTTATCTATCAGCTGCTAGAAAAAATTTTTGGAAGAAATTTCTTTTCTCTGACCTGTGTGGCTTAGGTGTTTCAAGTCGATATATTTTATTTAAAACAATATATTGACTTTTAACATCTAAATCAATCAGGTTTATGCTCTCAAAAGTTGAGAATTGCTGCTTTGTTTTAACTACAGCAATTATTGAAGACAAATGAAATAGGTTAAAATTTACTTCAGAAATCCTAACTAGAAACATTTTATAAGTACAATTACTTGTTTTTTATCTTCACATTTATCTATTAATACTTGATTTCTTGACAGTCAGACAAAATATACTAAACATTTTGTTGTTTTATTTATTTTTACTTACCTTTCATTTATTCATAATACATTAAGCCATGAGCATTATGCTTAGTAAGTTACATAGAGTAAAGAAGACCATTCAAATTGTATACTCCTTTGAATCTCTGCAATTTTTTTAAAAGTACCTTTATATATATTATTAAAAGTTTAATAATATTTTTTACTTGAAGGAAGAGACTTTAGAATGCCATAGAAATGTTTTTTATTATTCTTAAATTTAATAAATGTTTCACCATATAAGATAATTGGAAATAAAATATATATTTTTAAAAATTAGGTAATAGGAATTATAAGCTTTAATTATATATTATATAATATAAACTTGAATTATAAAATTAGCTAATTAAAATTTAGAAAATTGTATAATTTAAAAAAAAATTAATTTTGACTTTGAATATTTTATATATATGTACTAATCTTAAAAAATATATAACTAATTATTATTTATTTTATTTTTAGAACAAAATGGCTATATTCATAAGAACAATTGTTATTTTTATTAAGTTTTGAAGTCATGCAAAACTTTATTTATTTTAATTGTTGCTTCGTTTTTTTTTTTTCTTACATAGTGCATAGAGCCGTGTTTTGTTTTAGATCCTAACAGTAAGGTTAAATTATTCAATGTGAACCATTTAGTAGTGAAATTTCAGTTTAGTGATCATACTCTGGGCCCTAAGTTTTATAGAAACAATGCAACAATATAAGAAGAAATGAAAGACTTTTCTGTTTACATTCTCAAAGAGCTAAATTATTATGTTTGTATTATACAAATTAATTTTTAAAAAGAAAAACATTTTATGTTTAAAATAGAATATAAAAACTTTTTATTATTTATTTTAATTGGTTGAATTCTTTATATTATATTTCCGTAATTTTTTTTTTTCATGTGTAAAATTTCCTCTATCTCATTAATTTGCTGCAAGAATTATTTTTAAATTTTAATGCTTTCCTTTTTATTTCTTTTTAATAAGTATCACATTTTCCAGGACATTCTGAAATTCTAAAATGTCAATGGTTGTTCTCTTCTATGTGCAAAAATATCCTTCGCATGTTAAAAAAATAACGTTACTGACTTTTCTTGCACACATAAATTAAACCATTGCAACAAAATCAGAAGAAAAGAAATCGTTTTCTGTTCACATATTCTAAGAACTAAAAGTATTATCATTATATTATTTAAATTAATGTTTTTAGTTTGTGTGTCCTTTTACGTTGATAAAATGTTATTCATTAAAATAATAATGTCAAGGATGTTGACTGTAAAAAAAAAAATAAACCGTTAAAAATTTTGTGAAAGACTGCTTTTTGAACCAATTTTACTTATCCATATAGTTTCACAATTATTTGATAATTTTAGGAAACTTTTATGATTTCATTAAATTTAAGCATAACCTACAAATAAAAAATGCACTCCGGGGCTTTAAAATCGTCATTAGCTTCTCATTCAAAGATTGTATTTGTTCTAGTTATGATTTTGTTCTATGATACACATTGAATGTAAAAGAATTTATGGTATATATATATACATATAATAAAGAAATGAATATCAATGATGGTGAAGTTTGTGATGTAACTTCACCCAAATTGGAAATTTCTTCCACAAATATATTTCTGTGATTTCCAGTAATATTATTTTAGAATATTGATGTAAATTATAAATTTGTATACCTATCTGTGTGTTTTATCCTGGAACTAGTTTAAACAACACAAAAGTAAAAGTTATATGTAATCATATCATTTGGTGTGATTTAAGTTTCATATAACTATACAGATTTAGATTTGCTTTCTAGATCATTTTATCTATTGGCTATGTTTCCTTAATTTTATTTCTTTTTCTTTAGTCTTAATTATTATTGTTCAAATTTATAGATAGATGCTTGCCAAGTGAAGAGGAGTTATGGGTTGCTCAAAAGAAGTTTAAGGGAAGTAAGCATTTCAAGAATGCTTTTCGTTACAAAAAATTTTTAAAGTTTAGTAACAACAATTATTTTGAAATTATTGATATTTTTAATTGATTTTTACAATTATTTAAAATGTAAGCATATACTCTACAATTATAATATTTGTTCTAAATTCGGAAAAATCAATATTAGTTTTTATTTCTAATTAAACTATGTTATATTTTTCTGTATGGTAGAGATAACTGTAAATACAATTATTATTTACTATCTCTTTTAATGCATGGTTTTTTATTATATATATTCATGAAATAATTGATTTATGCCCGTTACAAACATATTAGCTAAATTTTTAAATTAAAACTGTCACACGTACTTTCGCTGAAAAAATGATAATTAATTTAAGGTGTAAGTAAAATTCTGAGAAATTTTAGTCTACAAAATATGTATATATATATGTGTGTGTATATAATAAAGAAATGGAAATCGATGGTGGTGAAGGGCGTGATGTAAATTCATTCAAACTGGAAATTACTTTCACAAATATATATCTGAGATTTCTATTAATATTATATTTGAATATTGATGTAAATTGTAAATTTGTATACTTATCTGGGTGCGTCACCCTGGGACTAGTTTAAACAACACAAAAGTAACTATATCATTTGCTGTGTTTTAAGTTTCATATAACTACACAAATTTATATTTTTTTCGTAGATTATTTTGTCTATTGGCTATATTTCCATAATATTATTTTTTTCTTTATTCAACAAAAAAATTATTACTTGATTATTCAGCAATAATAAAATTGTTTAAATTTAAAGATAGATACTTCGATTGCTCAAAAGAACTTTAAGTTGAAGTAAGTGTTTGAAGAATGCTTTTCGTTATAAAAACTTATTAAAAGTTTTACTCTCAATAATTGTTTTAAAATTATTGATATTTTTAATTGATTTTTACAATTTTTATAATGTAAACATATACTCCACAATTAAAATATTTGGTCTACATTTCGAAAAATCGATATTAGTTTTAATTTCTAATTTAACTGTGTTCAAGTTATATTTTCTGTATGGTAGAGAAAACTGTAAATACAATTATTTTTTACTATCTCTTTTAATACATGGCTTTTATAATGTACAATCATGAAATAATCTATTTATGCCCGTTACAATCATATCAGCTAAATTTTTAAATTTAAAACTTTCAACTGTATTTTCGCTAAAAAATTAATGTTAAATGTTGCTTACACCTTAAATTAATTTAAGGTGTGAGTAACATTTTGAGAAAGAAACTTGGTTCTACAAAAAAAAAAACCTTCAAAATATATATAGGTATATATATATATATATATATATATTTGCTGATCTATCAGGTATAATTTTCTTGATTGAAAATCATGCTGTGTTAAAAATAAGGAAAACTCTTTTGCAATTTCATATAATTTATTTTTTATAGAAAAATTAATGCTGAAACAAAGGTTAAATTATTTTCAATAGATTTCATATAGCGAATAACATATGAACGCTATTGAAATATTTATTGATTGTTTCCAATTTTCAATAAATATCATGTTGTCTATTTATAAAATATACTTTTAAACAAACGTACACACTCCTCTTTTTTCCTACTACAAAACTTTCATCTACAAATCACCTTAAAAACCGCAACATGCATTATATATATATATTCACGAAATCTTTCATCACACGTACACTGCAAAATTTAAGTTTCAAACATTTATCATTTTACTACTATTCCTTTTTAATAACTATCAATCTCTTTCAGTACTTCTTTCAGTGCAGTCTCATTCTGAAGTTTCCAAGTGTGATTTGTTCATTTTATGTGTACAAGGCAATCCGTCGCACGTTAAAAATAACATGTCGTGCTGCGGAGTGCCTTGTGCATTTAAAGTGAGCCAATGTTTCAAATTAGGGTGAAAATCAAAGCTTTTAACGTTGTCATTCTCAAATAACTAAGTATTATCATTAAATTAGTCAAATTATTATTTTTTTTATGAGTTTCATTTACGTTACTAAAATTTTGTCCTTTGAAAACTAATTTAAAAACAGATTTGCTTCAAAAAAAATACATTGTGTTAGATTTTTTGCAGTCTGAAGAATTAGGGAATGAGAGAAAATTTATTAGAAATTGAAAATTTCAACATCCTCTTTCTTTTGAATCTATTGGATTTTTATCTTTAGTGTGGTTAAATAAAAAAAATTTCATGATACTATTCTGAATTGACTGATTCTGGTCTGATATATTTATTGATACTAGACTAAGCAAATTCCAATACGTTTCAACAACAGTCGCGGCTTTTAACGTTTAAAAATCGTTAAAACGTAATTAATTTTTAGACGCAAATTTAGGTGAAAAGATTCATTTTTAGGTTTTATAAATCTGAAAAAAAAAACCCATCAATTTTAGGATTTCTGCCAAACTGTTTATTGCACGAAAACATTCACTATTAAAACTTTTTGCTATTCAAGAAGAGAGGAGCATTCTGTCATTCAAAAAGTTTATTAATCCATGTCTTAATAAGGATATTATATAAAATTAAATGTTTCATTCAACTTAAGACAATAATATTTCCAAATGAAGCTGCTCAAAGTTAATGCCATACGACGATGTATTTTTATAGCCCTATTTTAATATCTTAAAAAATTAATTATAATAAAAATTTCAAACAATTCTTTAGTCATAATTTTACAAATTTTTTGTTATCACTATATTTTATTTAATATTATTTATTGGATTGAAATGATTTCAATTGAGTAGAATGAAACGTTTTCGTTGCTCTGTGAACAAATTAATATTTCATCTTTTTTAAGGTAGATTTTTGCAAGTATTATATCACTTTTTTGAGTTACAATTTTCATATACTTTCTTGAGGGTCAAAATAAGCAATTTTAACCAAGTCTTTACTAAAGTTAAAAAATAAAAAGTTTTAAAAGATTCTCTTTAATAACAAACACTTTCTTTAAGTGCAGTCTGAAGTTTCCAAGTGTGAGTGGGTTTTTTTTATATGCGCAAGAATATGCGTCACATGTTAAACCAAATAACATATCGTCTGACGCTTTTCTTGTGCACTTAGAGTGAGCCAGTGAATCAAATTAAGATGAAAATGAAAGCCATTAGTGCAATCATTTATTAAATAATGTGTTAATAAGTATACTACATAAAATTAAATGAATTATTCAGCTTAAGACAATAATATATCCAAATGAAGCAGGCAATAATGACATAAAGGCCCCTACGAGAATGTGTTTTTATAGTTCTATTTTAAGTTTAATAAATGTTAAGTTTTAAAAATTTTTAAATTTTATTTAAAATGAGGACAAAATTAAAACGTTTCTGTTGATATACTCCACTAAATGTATAATCATTACATTATTTATATTACATATTTAGTAGGAGTGGCAGTCAAATTTTCCAAAATGTTATTCATTAAAAAAAATATAAATATTGTTGCTTTTAAAAAGTTTTTATTCTTTTTTTTTTTAATTTATTTAACGTTTATTTTTTTTTTTTAAGTAAAACGTTTTATTTTTTATTTTATTAGATTGAATTCTTGAACATATATTTTCATAATTTTTCTTCATGTGTAAAATGTTCTCTACGCATAATTTGCTGCAAGAGTATCTTTTTAATGGTTTCATGTTATTTTTCTTAATAACTATCCCTTTTTTCAGGACATTCTGAAATTATAATGTGTGATTGATTTTCTTTTTGTGTGCAAGAATATCCTTCTTACGTTAAAATGAATTAATGTAAATGGCTTTTCTTGCACAAATAAATTGAAACAATGCAGCAAGACAAGAAATGGAAAGCCTTCTCTGTTGACAGTCTCAAAGACCTAAAAGTATTATCATTATATTATTCAAAGTAATTTTTTTAGTTGGAATGTCATTTTATGTTAGTAAAATGTTATTCATTAAAAAATATAAATGCAGTAAAAATATTATTAAAGGTTGTCTTATTCACGAATATTATTTCTACAATTACTTGATTTGTTTTTTTTTTTTTTTTTTTTTAATATTTATAATTTCACTTCACTTTTATTTATAATTTCACTTAAAATAGATAAAAATATGTTCGAAATCTTTAAAAGCATCATTAGTTCGAGTTATTATTTTGTTCTATGATATAGATAGAATGTAAAATAATTTACGTTTACATATATATGCATACATATGTAAAGAAATGGAAATCAATGATGGTGAAGGGGTGATGTAAATTTACCCAGATTGGAAATTGTTTCCACAAATGAATATCTGAGATTTCCATTAATAATATTATAGAATATTGATGTAAATAATAAATTTATATGCCACTCTGGGTGTTTCATTATATGACTAGATTAAGCAACATAAAAGGAAAAATTGTATGTACTTATATCTTTTGGTATGATTTAGTTTTATGTAACTATTCAGATTTAGATTTGTTTCTTAGATTATTTCCTTTTTGACTATATTTTCTTAAAATTACTTTTTTTTTTCATTATTGTTCAAATTTATAGATAGGTACTTGCCAAGTGAAGAGGTGTTATAGGTTAATCAAAAGGAGGTTAAGGAGAAGTAAGTATTTCAAGAATATTTTTAACTTAAAAAACTAGAAGAAAGATATATTAGAAACAGTATTCGAGCAACATTTACTTCTATCTATAAATTTAAAATAATTGATTTTTATTGAGTTTTATATTTATTTGAATATAAACATATAATAAAAGAAAAATGTAAATCAGTTATTACATTCTATTTCTGGTATTACTTAACTTTTTATTATATACAATCATAAAAAAATCGATATGCGCTCATTACAAACATCTTAGCTAATTTTTAAAATTAAAAACTTCAAAAACATTGTCTGAAAAATTATGATTAATTTAATCTGAATCTATCTATCTATAAATATATATATATTCACTAAAATTTTCTTTACGCTCCAAAAATTTTATTTTCAAATTTTTACCGTTTTCCTGTGAATACTTCCTAATACCTATCACTCTTTTTCAGGACATTCTAAAATTCTAAAGTGTGAGTGGGTTTTCTTTCTGTGTGCAAGACATATCCGTCGCACGTTAAAAAAGTAATGTTCACGGCTTTTCTTGCACACATAAATTGAGCCAATGCAACAAGATAAGAAGAAAGGAAAAGACTCTTCTGTTGACATTCTCAAAGAAATAGAGTATTATCATTATATTATTCAAATTAATCTTTTTAGTTGGAGTGTCATTTTATGTTATTAAATTTTATTCATTTAAAAGTAATTTAAAAAGCGTTTTAATTATTTATATTTAACTGTGTAAAATTTGGGTTTTAATACGCAATTTTATTATTGATATAGAATAATCAATAATTATTTATACTTTGGCGCAAAATAAATTCCCGTTCTCCTGGCATTCTGAAATTCTAAAGTGCCAATGGTTTTTCTGTGTGCAAGAATGTCCTTCGCATGTTAAAAAGAAATAACGTCCCTGGCTATTCTGGTACACATAAATTGAGCCATTGAAATAAGATAAGAAGAAAAGAAATCATTTTCCGTTGACATTCTCTAAGAACTAAAAGTATTATCATTATATTATTGAAATTAATGTTTTTAGTTTGTGTTTAATTTATGTTACTAAAATCTTATTCATTAAAAAATAATTTAAAGGTTGTTTGCTACGACAAACAAGAAATATATAATTAATCTACGCTACGTATGTATATATGTAATAAAGAAAATGTATGTAATAAAGAAATGGAAATCAATGATGGTGAAGGGCGTGATGCAAATTGGAAATTGCTTCCTAAAATATATATCTGAGATTTCCATTAATATTATTTTAGAATATTGATATAAATTATAAATTTGTATACTTATCTGGATGTTTTATCCTGGGACTAGATTAAACAACACAAAAGTAATAATTATATGTAATCATATCATTTGTTGTGATTTAAGTTTCATGTAATTATACAGATTTATATTTGTTTCGTATATTATTGAGTCTATTTACTATGTTTCCTTAATGTTATTTTTTTTTTCTTTATTCTTTATTATTATTGTTCAAATTTATAGATAGATACTTGCCAAAAGGTTTATGGGTTTCTCAAAAGAATTTTAAGGGGAAGTAAGTATTTCAAGAATGATATTCGTTACAAAAACTTTTTAAAAGATTTGCTAACAGTTATTATTTTAAATTTTTTTATATTTTTAATTGATTTTTACAATTTTTTAAAATGTAAACATATACCCCACCATTAAAATATTTGTTCTAAATTCTGAAAAATCGATATTAGTGTTTATTTCTAATTTAACTATGTTCAAGTTATATTTTTCTGTATGGTAAAGAAAACTGTAAATACAATTATTGTTTACTATCTATGGTAATATAAGGTTTTTATTATATACAATCATGAAATAATCGATTTATGCCCACCACAAACTAAATTTTTTTGTAAATCAAAAACATTTTCAGAACGCAATAGGCAAATATATATGTATATACATATATTTGCTGGTCTATCAGGTTTAATTTTCTTGATTGAAATGTATGCTGTGTTAACAATAATGAAACTCTTTTGCATTTTAATATAATTTACTTTTGATAGAAAAATTATGCTGAAATAAATATTAAGTTATTTCCTCAGTAGATTTTATATATAGAATAATATATGAACGCTATTTAAATATTTAGAGATTGGTTCTAATTTTCAACCAAACGCCCTCCTCTCTTTTCTAATACAAAACTTTCATCTACAAATGATCTTAAAAACTCTATAATCATATATATATACATACATTCACGAAAACTTTCATCACATGTGTACACTGCAAAATTTATAGTTAAAAAATTGCAGTTTTACTTCTCTTCATTTTTAATAACTATCTCTGTGTTTCAATGCTGCTTTCATTACAGTTTCATTCTAACGTTTCCAAGAGTGAGTTGTTTATTTTATGTGCACAAGACTATCCGTCGCACGTTAAAAAAAAACATATCGTACGGCGGAGAGTCCTGTGCATTTAAAGTGAGCCAATACTTCAAATTAAGGAGAAAATGAAAGTTTTTCTGTTGCCATCCACAAATAGCTAAGTATTATCAATAAATTATTCAAATCATTATTTTTTATGAGTTTCATTTTGCGTTACTAAAATTTTGTCCATTGAAAACTAATTTAAAAACAGGTTTGCTTAAAAAAATACATTGTATTAGGTCTGAAGAATTAGGGAATGAGAGAAAATTTATTAGAAACAGAAATTTTCATTATTGTCTTTCTTTAAAATATATTGCATTTTATCTACAGTATGGTTAAATAAAATAAATTTCGTGATACCGTTCTGAACTGAGTGATTTCAGTCTGATATATTTATTGATACTAGGCTAAGCAAATTCCAATACGTTTCAACAACAGTCGCGGTTTTTAACGTTTAAACACATGTTAAATTTTAGACTTAATTTTAGGTGAAAATAATTCATTTTTAGGTTTTATAAAACTGAAAAAAACTTCAATTTTAGAATTTTTGCAAACTGTTTATTGCACGAGAACATTCGCTCTTAAAACTTCTTTGCTATTCAAGAAGGGAGAGCATTCTGTCATTCAAAAGTTTATTAAACCATGTCTTAATAAGTATATTATATAAAATTAAATGTGTCATTCAGCTTAAGACAGTAATATTTCCAATTGAAGCTACTCAAAGTTACTGTCGTACGACAATGTATTATTTATAGTCCTATTTAAATATCTTAATTATGATTCAATATTTCAAAAACTTCTTTATTAAAAATTGTATGATTTTTTTGTTGTCACTGTTCTTTATTTATTATGATGCGTAGGATTTAAATGATTTCAATCTAGTAGAATGAAACGTTTTCAAAGCTCTGAGAACAAATTAATGTTCACTATGTTTTAAGATACATTTTTACAACTATTTAATTACCTGCTTGGTTTACAATTTTCGTGTACTCTCTTGATGGGTAAAATAAGCAATGTTAACAAAGCCTTTGATAAAGTAAAAATTTTTTTAATTTTTAAACATTATTTCTTTCTGTTAACTACTCTTCTTAAGAATATTCTGAAATTTTTAAATATGAATGGCTTATTTTATATATGTAAAAATATCCAGAGAACTTAAAAAAATGGCTGGCTTTTTAGCACGCATAAAATAAGAAAATGTATTAAATGAAGGACAAAAATGAAAACCTTTTCAGTCGATATACTCCACTAAATGTATAATCATAACATTATTTAAATGACATATTTAGATGAAGTGGCATTCAATTTTCTTAAATGTTATTCATTAAAAAAAAATAATATAAAGATTTTTGCTTTAAGAAATGTTTTATTCTTTTTTTAACTTTATTTTTCAGGTGCTGGAAAATTTTCTTCAGAAAGAAATTTCTTTTTCTGATCTGTGTGGGTTAGGCGGTTCAAGTCAGTGTATATTATATAAAACGATATAGCTGACTTAAACCATCTGAATCAATCAGGGTTATATTTTCAAAAGCGTAGAATTGCAATTTGGTTTCAACTACAGCAGCTATGGAAAAAAATGAAATTGCCTTAAATTTACTTTAGGAATGCTAACTGGAAATAACTAATAAGTAAGATTATTTGTTCATCTTCATATTTATCTCTTGCAACATTCTTTTTTAATCCTCAGACAGTATATAATAATCAATTAGTTTTTTTTTTTTATTTATTTACACTTAATATTGAGCCATGAGCATTAATCTTAGTAAGTTACATAGAATACAGAAGAATCAATTATATTATATATTCCTTTTAATCTCTTATAGTTATATTTTTAAAAAGTTTAAAAATATTTTTTTACTTGAATTTTTCTTTACTTGAATTTTTACTTGACATTTTAGTTTGCCTAGAAAATTCTTATTGTAGTTAATTGTAATAAACTTGGAATAATTTTTAAATTTGATATTTTGAATTTAAATAGGTCATTTGAATAATAAATTTTAATTATAAAATTAGATAATTAAATTTTTTTAAATAGATAATAAGATGTAAAACATTTTATTTTTGATTTTATTAGATTAAATTCCTGAATATATATTTTCATAATTTTTTTTTATGTGTAAAATGTCCTCTATCACATGAATTTGCTGCAAGAGTTACTTTTTAATGTTTTCATGTTATTCTTTTTTAATAACTATCCTTTTTTTCAGGACATTTCGAAATTATAAAATGTTAGTCGGTTTTCTTTCTGTATGCAAGAATAGCCTTCTGACGTTAAAATGAAATTACGTAAATGGCTTTTCTTGCACACATAAATTGAGCCATTGCAACAAGATAAGAAGAAAGGAAAACATTTTCTGTTGGCATTCTCTAAGAACTAAAAGTATTATCATTATTTTATTAAAACTAATATTTTTAGTTGGAGTGCCATTCTATATTACTAAAATGTTATTCATTAAAAAATAATTTAAAGAATGTTTGCTATAAAAAAATATAAATGCAGTAAAAATATTGTTAAAGACTGTTCTATAAATCAGTTTTATTCACGAATTAATTTCTATAATTATAAAAATTTTTTTTATGAAAATATTTATAATTTCATTAAATGTAAGAATAGATAAAAATATGTTCGAAATCTTTAAAAGCATCATTAGTTTCTCATACTAAGATTACATTTGTTCGAGTTATGATTTTTGTTCTATGATATAGATGGAATGTAAAGTATTTTACGATATACATATATATGCTAAAAAATGGAAGTCAATGATGGTGTAGGGGATGATGTAAATTTATCTAAATTTAAAATTTTGTCCACGGAAGCATATCTGAGATTTCTATTAATATTATTTCAGAATATTGATGTAAATAATATTGTTTGGTTTTATTATGTGACTAGCTTAAACAGCATGAAAGAAAAATTGTATGTGCTAATATCATTTGGTAGATTTAATTTTATGTATTTATTCAGATTTAGATTTGTTTCCATAGATTATTTTTCTTTTGGCTTTATTTCCTTCAAAATTATTTTTACTATTTATTATTGTTCAAATTTATAAATAGATACTTGCCAAGTCAAGAGGTGTTATAGGTTGCTCAAAACAAGATTAAGGGGAAGTAATACACTCATGTCTATAAATTAAGGATAATGAAGTTCAGGCAAAAAAGAGACAGAAGCAAAACAAATTTGACTTATTTGTAAAGTCTATTTATTAAACAAAAGGTAAAGAGCAAAAAAGATGCTATATGTTTGACATAATTAATAAAAATTGCGATTTTTTCTCCCTGGAGCAAATTTCAAAAAAGAACCTATTTACAAAAAACAATATAACATGGTTAGTAATGATGGTTAATATGGAGTATGTCTCCCGGACGAGGCAATACAAGCCTTACAACGCCTAGGCATGCTGAGTATCAAATTATCAATCTGATCTTGGGGAATATTACACCACTCATCAAGCAATGCCCTCCGAAGTTCCGGTTGACAGGTGGGAGGGGGTTGACGGGCTGCAATTCATCGGCGGTCAAGCATATCCACACATGCTCTATTCGATTCAAGTCCGGTGAGTATGCTGGCCAATCCATACGGGTGATATCCTCCAATTGAAGGCATTCGTCTACAATGTTTGCACGGTGAGGACGGGCGTTGTCATCCATAAACAGAAATTCAGCACCCATGGCGCCCCGAAACAAACGTACATGTTGTTCCAGAATGACATCCCGATAGATGTGGCCTGTCATCGTTACACTCTGAACATGCAGATCAGTTCTGGAACCAAGAATAATTCCTCCCCAAACGAGCCATCCTGCACCACCGTAACGGTGTCGTTCAATGGTGTTCTCTTGGTGGTAACGGGTACCTGGCTTTCTCCATATGAAAGTCCAGCGAGAATCAGACTGCAAACTAAACCTGGACTCGTCGGAAAACATCACACCAGACCACTGTTGCGGTGTCCACCATGCATGCTCTCTACTCCAGGTTAATCGCAGGCGACAGTGAGTTGCGGTAAGTGGAACACATCTGACAGGCCTACGAGTATATAGACCAATGTGCCCTAAGCGTCTGTACACGGTCTGCCTTGAAACTGTCGTACCGGTAGCTGAAGAGAGCTGACGAGAAAGGTCTGATGCTGTGCTCCGTCTGTTTCTTTTTGGCAGTAACTGCTAAATACCGGTCCTCATTCGGCGTTGTAACTCGGGGGCGATCTGTGCTGTAACATCTACTCACATTAGCATCATCTTGGAATCGTTGCCAAAGCCTGGAGATGACACGCTGGGCGATTCCAAGTTCCTCGGATACTCCAGCTGGGTACGTCCACATTCCAGTCATCCAATAATTCTACCACATAAAAAATCATCCAAATGCTTCCTTTGTGCCATAACTATGCGGTTATTGCATTGAAAGGCTTTTAAAGTGCTTGTGAACAATTTCACTTCTTTGCCACCATTCCTTATATACCCCTCTCTTACACTCTCGTCATTGTGACGTACTATCCGCGCCATCTGGTGGTTTCCTG
The DNA here is from genome assembly GCA_021605095.1 of Caerostris extrusa. Classification (NCBI taxonomy): domain Eukaryota; kingdom Metazoa; phylum Arthropoda; class Arachnida; order Araneae; family Araneidae; genus Caerostris; species Caerostris extrusa. The sequence continues at coordinate 17,751 of BPLR01002499.1, forward strand.
TAATTTGCATATTCTTCTTCAAGATGTGTGATAATTCTACAGGTGAAATTTTTATTTTAGAGTTCAATTTCTGTGTGATTCTGAATTATCCTTAATTTATGGACATGAGTGTATTTCAAGAATGTTTTTAATTTCACAAAATTAGAAAAAACTTGTATGAGAAACAGATTTCGAGCAATATTTACTTCTATCTATAAATTTAAATTGATTGATTTTTTTATTGATTTTTATATTTTTTTAAATATAAACATATAATTCACAAATAAAATATTTGTTCTAAATTCTTAAGATCTACATTAGGATTGATATCTGAGTTTCGTCTGTTCTAGTTATATATGCTGTATGATGGAGAAAAATGTAAATGCGTTATTACATTCCATTTCTGGTATTACTTAACTTATTATTATATACAATTATTAAAAAATCGATATGCTCTCATTACAAACATGTCAGCTAATTTTTTAAAATTGAAAACTTCAAAAACATTTTCTGAAAAAATTATGATAAATAAAAATATATAATAAATAAATAAAAATATATATATACATGAATACGCAGTAAAAATTTAATTTTCAAATTCTTGCAGTTTTCCTGTTAATACTTCCTAATACCTATCACTCTTTTCAGGACATTTCGAGATTCTAAAGCGTGAGCGGGTTTTCTTTCTGTGTGCAAGACATTTCCGTCGCACGTTCAAAAATAGCGTTCACGGATTTTTCTTGCACACATAAACTGAGCCAATGCAACAAGATAAGAAGAAAGGGAAAGACTTCTCAGTTGACATTCTCAAAGAAATAGAGTATTATCATTTCTTTTTCCTGACTTGTGTTGGTTAGGCGGTTCAAGTCAGTATATATTATATAAAACGATATAGCTGACTTAAACCGTCTGAATCAATCAGGGTTATATTTTCAAAAGCGTAGAATTACAATTTTGTTTCAACTACAGCAGTTATGGAAAAAAATCAAATTGTCTTAAATTTACTTTAGGAATGCTAACTGGAAGCAACTGATAAGTAAAATTATTTGTTTATCTTCACGTTTATTTATTACAACATTCTTTTTATTCTGAGATAGTATATATTAATCATTTAGTTTTTTTATTCATTCACATTTATCCTTGAGCAATGAGAATTAATCTTAGTAAATTACATAGAATAAAAAAAGAATCAATTATATTATATATTCCTTTTAATCTCACCAAATTTTAAAATTTTCTTTTATATATATTTTTAAAAGTTTAATGATATTTTTTATTTGATGAAAGAGATTTTAGTTTGCCCTAGTAAACGTTTATTCTTAATAAATTTAATAAATTTGGAAATAATTTTTAAAATTTGGTAGTTTGAATTTAAATAGAAAATTTGAATTATAAATTTAAATTTTTAAATTAGATAATTAAATTATTAATATAGATCATAGGATATATAAACTATTCATTATTATTTATTTTAATAGATTGAATTCTTGAAATTATATTTTTGTAATTTTTCTTTATGGGCGAAATGTCCTCTATCGCATGAATTTGCTGCATTTTAATGTTTTCCTGTTATTCTTTTTTAATAACTTTCCTTTTTTTTTTCATGTCATTCTGAAATTATAATGTGTAAAGGGGTTTTTATCTGTGTGCAAGAATTTCCTTCTCACGTTAAAATGAAATACCGTAAATGGCTTTTCTTGCACACATTAACTGAACCAATGCAGCAAGACACCAATGCAGAAGCGTTTTCTGTTGACAGTCTGAAACAGGTAAAAGTTTTATCATTAAATTATTCAAACTAATTTTTTTAGTGTCATTTTATATTACTAAAATGTTATTCATTAAAAAAATAACTTAAATATTTTCTCTAAAAAAATATAAGTACAGTAAAAGAAGAAGTTAAAAGAAGAAGAGAAAAGTTAAAAGAAAACAAATAACTGTAGAAATTATATTCGTGAATAAAACTGGTTATAAAACAGTCTTTAATAATAAAGACTGTTTTATAACCAGTTTTATTCACGAATATAATTTCTACAATTATATGTTTTCTTTTTTAAGAAAATGTTTATAATTTCTTTAAATGTAAACATATAATCCATATATAAAGATATGATCAAAATCTTTAAAATCATCTTTACTTTCTCATTTTAAAATCTCATTTGTTTTATCTTACCTTTTATATTTATGTATATATATATAAACATATAATAAGAAATGGAAATCAATGATGATGTGTAGAGGGTGATGTAAATTCACCAAAATTGGAACTTTTTCCACAAAAGCATATCTGAGATTTCCATTAATATTATTTTAGAATATGATGTAAATAATTAATTTATATGCCTACGTGTGGTGTTTTATCATGGGACTAGTTTAAACAATATAAAAGGAAAAATTATACGTACTTATATCATTTAGTATGATTTAGTTTTATCTAACTATTCATATTTAGATTTGTTTCGTAGTATATTTTCTCTTTTGCTATATTTCCTTAAAACTATTTTTTCTTTATTCTTTATTATTATAGTTCATATTTATGGATACTTGCCAAGTGAAGAGATGTGATGGGTTGCTCAAAAGAAAAGTGGAATTAGGTATTTCAAAAGTGATTTTCGTTTAAAATTTATATTAGAAACAGGATTTGATCAAATTTTAAAACTAACTATAATTTTAAAAAAGTAATTTTTATTTACTTTTTAATTTTTTTTTTAAATGTAAATATATAACCCATAGATAAAAATATTTGTTACCTAATGAGCTGACTTTTATACTTTCAATGAATGTATTTATTTACTTTGAATTTTATACATTTTATAACTAGCATAACATTCATTAATTACCCATAACTATGGATTTATTATTAATCCTACGATGATTCAATGTTTTGCCAAACTTGGCATTTTTTTTTTCTTTTCATACTTATTTGAGGTAAAAGAAACAAATTCTGAAATGAGCAATATTCTTTAACATTTCTAATTTGGTCCCAAACATAGTCTAGTCTAAGATGCCTAGCAGTTCCGAATTTCTAGTTCAACATGTTTTCTTATAAGCTTTCACATTTATCCTTGAGCAATGAGAATTAATCTTAGTAAATTACATAGAATAAAAAGAATCAATTATATTATATATTCCTTTTAATCTTACCAAATTTTAAAATTTTCTTTTATATATATTTTTAAAAGTTTAATGATATTTTTATTTGATGGAAGAGATTTTAGTTTGCCCTAGTAAGCGTTTATTCTTAATAAATTTAATAAACTTGGAAATAATTTTTAAAATTTGGTAGTTTGAATTTAAATAGAAAATTTGAATTATAAATTTAAATTTTTAAATTAGATAATTAAATTATTAATATAGATCATAGGATATATAAACTATTCATTATTATTTATTTTAATAGATTGAATTCTTGAAATTATATTTTTGTAATTTTTCTTTACGGGCGAAATGTCCTCTATCGCATGAATTTGCTGCATTTTAATGTTTTCCTGTTATTCTTTTTTAATAACTTTCCTTTTTTTTTTTTCATGTCATTTTGAAATTATAATGTGTAAGGGGGTTTTTATCTGTGTGCAAGAATTTCCTTCTCACGTTAAAATGAAATACCGTAAATGGCTTTTTTTGCACACATTAACTGAACCAATGCAGCAAGACACCAATGCAGAAGCGTTTTCTGTTGACAGTCTGAAACAGGTAAAAGTTTCATCATTAAATTATTCAAACTAATTTTTTTTAGTGTCATTTTTATATTACTAAAATGTTATTCATGAAAAAAATAACTTAAATATTTTCTCTAAAAAAATATAAGTACAGTAAAAGAAGAAGTTAAAAAAGAAGAAGAGAAGAAGTTAAAAGAAAACAAATAACTGTAGAAATTACATTCATGAATAAAACTGGTTTTAGTGTGTCTCAATGGTTCCCTGGACGATTTTAGAGTGGGTAACAGTATCTAAGTGGCTCTTTGGATGGTTTAGATTCACAATTAGACGCGGTAGGTGGAGCTGGAATATGCTTCGATTGTATGTATGTTTATCACTGAACTTCTCTAAATGTCTTGACTGATTTGGATGAAATTTTTTGTGTGTCTTTGAGTGGGTACCGAATGGCATAGATTCACAATTGGACCCGGTAGACGGTGCTGCAATCGATATACCTTTATGTATATAATTCTTCTTTACATGTGTATGTAACTCAACTCCTCCTAAATGGCTTGATCGCTTTTGTTACAATTTCTTGTGTGGTAGAGTGAGTCCCTGGACGGTTTACATCCATACTTTGAGCAGGTAGGTGGCGCTGAAATCGACATAATTCTTCCAGTACGCCTGTATCACACTGAACTTCTAAACAGCTCGCCCGATTTTCATGTAATTTTGTGTGTGTGTGTTTGAGTGGATACCCGGATGGTATGGATACACAATTGGTACCGGTAGATGGCGCTGCAATCGATATGCCTTTTTATATGTAATTCTTCGTGTTTGAAACTGAATTCCTCTAAACAGCTTGACCGATTTTGATGAAATCTTTGTATACTTAGGTCTCTGGATTTTTGGACCGGTAAGTGGCGCTGCAATCGATATATATATTTAGCACGTGTGTTTCTCACTGAATTCCCCCTAAACCGCTGGACCGAATTTAATGTAATATATTTTGTGTTTTCGGTCCCCAATGGTGTAGATTCACAATTGTAAACTGTAGAAGGCTCTACAATTGATGTACCTTTATATATAATAATTTTCAGTACATGTGTTTGTCACTGAACTCCTAAATGGCTGACCGATTTTGATAAAATTTCTTGTGTGTGGTTGTGTGAGTCCTGGATGGTTTAGATCCATAATTTGAGCCGGTAGGTGGCGCTGAAACCAACATAATTCTTCACTACGCGTCTATCTCACTGAAATCCTCCTAAACAGCTTGACCGATTCTCATGTAATTTTCTGTGTGTGTGTCTGAGTGGATCCCTGGATGGTTTAGATTAGGTGGTTCTGAAATCCGTTTCTTTTGTATATGTGTTTGTCACTGAGCTCCTCTTAAATATACCTTTACATATCTTTGTAACTAATTTTAACCTAAATGGCTTGACCAATTTTGATGTAATTTTTGAGGGTTTCATAAAAATGTAATTTTTTTGTGGCCCTGGATAGTTTAGATCCATAATTTGACCCGATAGATGGCGTTGCAATTGACATACTTTTTCAGTACGCATGTATCTCACTGAAATCCTCCTAAACAGCTGGACGGGTTTTGATGTAATTTTTTTGTGTGTGTTTGAGCGACTCCCTTTATGGTTTATATTCACAATTTGACCCTGTAGGTAGCACTGCAATCGATATATCTTTATATACTACTGTGCCGTGAAATAAAGGCCAAAAACTCTTTATTTATTCTTCCAAATTTATTTCATCGACTTCAAAGTAATCCCCTCCGGATACATTGCACTTATGGCAACTTTTTTTCCAATCCTCAATGTATGCTAAAAAGTCATCGGTAGGGATGGCCGTCATAGCTCGCGGCGATGCACGTTGAATCTCTTCAATCGACTGAAAACGGTGTCCCCGGAGTGGTCTTTTGAGTTTAGGGAATAGCCAGATGTCGCACGGTGTGAATACGGTGGTAGTGAGACGATATGGGTTTCATTTTTGGAAAAAAAGTCACGAAGAATCAATACAGTGTTAGCTGGTGCATTCAGTGTTTCCGGTACCAATCCAGATTTGACGCGTTTAAGGCCCAAAATATAATTGACCGATCCTTTTGAAATTCCAACATCAACATCAAGGTGTCTTTAATTGTAAATCGACGGTTTTGCAAGCTCCAAATCTTTAATCGTTTGCACGTGAGCTTTGTCGGTTGAGGTTGATTTCCGGGCAGAGCGCTCTTTGCCTACAACGCATTCTCTGTCATCTTTGAACTGTTTATACCACTTCTAAACTTCTATACCTTTTCTACAAACAAAATGTAATGCAAGTTCTTTGCTCAGTTAATTCAGACATTTCATCAGTTTTAGCGTCTCACAAAGTCAAGCGTAACTCAAACACTAATGAATATTTTGACGTCAAATTTCACAAAGATGTCAAGGACAGTGCCAACAACCTAAAAAAAAAAATAATTAAAATTCCATATACCCCGGGAATTTTAATTTGAAAATTGGTCTTACTTTTTGGACGCAGTAGTATGTATAATTCTTCCGTACATGTGTTTGTCACTGAATCCCTAAACAGCTTGACAAATTTAAAATTTTTTGTGTGTGTTCGTGTCTGAATGTTTTAAATTCACAACTGGATCCGGCAGCTTTCGTTGCAATTGTTATAATTCTTTTATACGTGTCTTTGTCACAGAAATCCTCCTAAAAGCAATACTGATTTTAATAAAAAATTTTGTGTTTTACTGGGTATTTAGATTCGCAATTGTATGGTTTAGATTCTGATGTATAATTTAGATTCTGATATACTTGAATGGTTTAGATTCACAATTGGTCCCGTTAGGTAGAAGTGCAATCTTTGGTACGCGTGTATCTAATTTAAACCCCTAAAAAACTGGACCAATTTTGATGTAATTTTTTGAGTGTGTCTCAGTGGGTCCCTGGATAGTTTAGATTCACAATTGGACGCGGTAGGTGGATATGGAATCTTATGTGTTTGTCACTGAGCTCCTCCGCTGGACCGAATTTGATGTAATATTTTTGTGTTTTTGGGTCCTCAAATAATTTAGATTCATAATTGTATCCTGTAGATGGCACTGCAATTGATATACCTTTATATATCTTAATTCTTCTGTACATGTGTTTCTCACTGAACTACTCTAAATTGTTTTGACCGATTTTGATTTAATTTTTTGTGTGTATTTGAGTGGGTCCCTGGATTGTATGGATTCACAACTGGATAAGGCAGATAGCGCTGTAATCGATATACCTTTATATATATATATCTTCCATACATGTGTTGGTAACTGAAATTCTACTAAACGGCTTGACCAATTTCGAAGAATTTTGGGGGGCCTGAGGATGTCCCTGGATGATCAGATCCATAATTTGTACCGGTAGGTGGCGTTGAGAACGGACATAATTTTGCAGTACGCGTGTATATCACTGAACTTCTAATCAGCTGCACCGATTTTTTCATAATTTTTGTGTGTGTGTCTGAGTGGGTCCCTGGATAGTTTAGATTCACAAATGGACGCAGTAGATGGTTCTGGAATCATTTTATTTTTGTATATGTGTTTTTGACTGAGCTCCTCCACTGGACCTAATTTGATGCAATATTTTTTTGTGTTTTTGGGTCCCCAAATGGTTTAGATAAACAATTGTAACCTGTAGATGGAGCTGTAATTGATATAACTTTATATATGTAAATCTTCAGTACGCGTGTTTGTCACTGAACTACTCCTAAATATCTTGACGGATTTCGATAAAATTTCTTGTGTGTATTTGGAGTGGGTCCATGGATTGTATGGATTTACAATGGGATAAGGTAGATAGCGCTGCAATAGACATACCTTTGTATATATATATCTTCTGTGCATGTGTTGGTAACTGAATTTCTCCTAAACGGTTTGACCAATTTTGATGAATTTTTTGGGATGCTTGGGGGTCCCTGGAAGGTTTAGATCTATAATTTGCACCGGTAGGTGGCGTAGAAAACCGACATATTTTTTTCAGTACGCTTGTATCTTGTTGAACTTCTAAACATCGTGGACCTGGAATATGTTCCTTTTGTATGTGTGTTTGTCACTGAACTACTCCTAAATAGATCGACCAAATTTGATGAAATATTTTGTTTGTGTTTGAATGACTCCCTTTATGGTTTCGATTGACAATTGGACCCGGTAGGTAGAAGTAATATCATCATAATTCTTTTGAACGCGCTTATGTAATTGAACCCCTGAACAACTGGATCATTTTCATGTAATTTTTTGTGTGTGTATCAGTGGACCTCTGGATGGATTAAGATTGGGTCCCAGTATCTGTAGGTAGGTCCCTGGATAGTTTAGATTTTGACAATTGTACGCGGTAGGTGGACCTGGAATACGTTTTTTTTGTATGTGTGTTTGTCACTGAACTACTCCTAAATAGCTCGATCAAATTTGATGAAATATTTTGTTTTGTGTTTGAAGGACTCCCTTTTATGGTTTTCGATTGACAATTGGACCCGGTAGGTAGAAGTAATATCATCATAATTCTTTTGAACGCTTATGTAATTGAACCCCTGAACAACTGGATCATTTTGATGTAATTTTTTGTGTGTGTATCAGTGGACCTCTGGATGGATTAAGATTGGGTCCCAGTATCTGAGTAGGTCCTTGGATAGTTTAGATTCACAATTGTACGCGGTAGGTGGACCTGGAATACGTTTCTCTTGTATGTGTGTTTGTCACTAAACTTCCCTAAACGGCTTAACCGATTTTGATGAAAATTTTTGTGTTTGTTTGAGTAGTTACCGTGAATGGCACAGATATACAATTGGACCCGGTAGACGGCGCTGCAATCTATATACCTTTATATGTATAGTTCTTCCGTTTATTTGTTTGTAACTGAATTTCCCTAAACGGCTTGATCAATTTTGATGAAATTTTTTTTTTTTTTTTTGGCTTGAGGGTGTCCCTGGATGGTTTACATCAGTGATGGGTCGATGGTTTGCAAGCACCAAATCTTTAATTGTTTGGACGTGAGCTTCGTCGGTTGAGGTTGATTTTCGGGCAGAGAGCTCTTTGCCTTCAACGCATTCTCTGTCATCTTTGAATTGTTTATACCACTTTTGAACTTCTATACGTTTCCACAAAAAAATGTAATGCAAGTTCTTTGCTCAGTTAATTCAGACATTTCATCAGTTTTAGCGTCTCACATAGCCAAGTGTAACTCAAACACTAATGAATATTTTGACGTCAAATTTCACAAAGATGTCAAGGACAGTGCCAGCAACCAAAAAATGGAAAATAATTAAAATTTCATATGCCCCGGGAATTTTAAATTGAAAATTGGTCTTACTTTTGGACGCACTGGTATGTATAATTCTTCCGTACATGTGCTTGTCATTGAATCCCTTAAGAGCTTGACAAATGTTTATATTTTTTTGTCCGTGTTCGTTTCGGTCCCTGAATGCTTGATATTCACAATTGGATCCGACAGGTTTTGTTGCAATTGTTATAATTCTTCTAAACGTGTCTTTGTCACAGAACTCTTCCTAAAAAAGCAATACTGGTTTTTAATGAAAATTTTTGTGATTTAGTAGGAGTTTAGATTCGGATATATAATTTAGATTCTGATATACTTGGATGGTTTAGATTCGCAATTGAATCCGGTAGGTGGTGCTGCAATCGGGTTCTTCTGTACCTGTGTTTGTCATTGAATTCGTCCTAATTCGCTTGACCGACTTCGATAAAAAATTTTGTATGTGCTTGAAGATCATTGAAAATGTTTTTATGCTATCTCTTTGTTGTAAGTCGCCACGGGATGGTGCTTCAGTATATCAATTTCTATACTTTTATCCAATCGCTTTGAAAATTGGTAGAAATATGTATTCGAGTATGGAAAATATGCTCGCGCTATGCACTTTATTGTTACTTGCCACCAGATGGAGCAGCAGCATTTCATCTTATATACCGTTCAAACGATATTCATAAAAATTGGTCAATATTTCTAAAACAATTCAATTTATAAGACTTACAAATATTTATAATTATGCGCGGATGTTATTCTATAACGAAAAAGTAATTTCAATTCTTGCAATCTTTTGATTATATTTGTCTTATACATTTTGTAAATTAAGTTTAAAGGGAAAACATTTTTTTTCATTATGTATTTCGTTCATATATCCCCAAGATAATTTTTAA
>BPLR01002500.1:0-171523 GCA_021605095.1 Caerostris extrusa
GTTACGTATTGCTAAAATATCTTAGTAACATTGTTTATATCTTATTTGTATAAAAAACTATTTTCTAAATTTTATTACTCTTTATAAATGAAGCAATCAGTATAAGATTTGTTAAATATTAAGAAAATATACTATAAAATGACTTGTTTAGAAATAATTTACAGGAGTAATATTTTACAGCTAGTGTGAATTTTCAAAAACATTTTCAAGATCTTTTGATACTCCTAAAGCTTTATTCTATAAAGATAAATATTACTAATCTTTGCTAAGCTTTTATTCTCTTTAACTTCTTTTCTCTTATCAGTAAAATTGTAATGATTTTTGAATATTGCTAAAAATTTTACAGGTTTATGTGAACTATTTCACAAAAGGCAATACATGAAGAATAATATAGAAGAAAAGGAATCATTATTCAGGTAAATTATTCAATAAGCTTTTTCGATTAAATTATATTTATACATACCGAAAAGAGTGGCGATTTTTTAAAATATATGAATTGATATTATTTACAATAATATGCCTATCGATAGGCACATTGTTGAGATTAAATGACAAGCTGTATCATACAAAAGATTTGTTTTTTCATAATGTAAAAATTTATTGTATTTATTCTAAATTCTTTCTAGGTTATTGATCTTTTGTTACAACCTGTATTAAATTTTTTATATTTTGGCACTTTTTTTTTTTTTTTATAGTCAGTACTTCCTGGATTTGTAGCTACCAATATGTCAAAAATGAGACCCAGTTTCAACACTTGCACTCCAGATGCTTTTGTAAAATGGGCTTTAAAAACAGTTGGAGTTGAAAACCAAACATATGGTTATCCTGTCCATAAACTTCAAGTATGTATAAGAATTGAAAAATAATAAATAAGGTTATTGGAATTCCATAGAAAAATAGATCAATGTCATTTCTATATTCAAATACTAGTAAAAAAAAAAAAAATAAAATGGTTGAATGTATAATTTTTTGTAATATTGAATTTGGCTTATAAAAATTCACTTCTATAATTTGAAACCTTTGGTAAGGTCACTAAAAATTTTACCCCTTTCCTGAAATATTTTAATTAACTATAAAATGATGTAAATACATTGTATAATAAAAAAAATGTGTTGAAATTCCAGACTGGAGAAGGGGAATAATCTTTTCTTGTAATTAATCAATGTATGTATATGTTTGGTAAAAATGAAAAGAATAAATTAATTGCATTCATGTGTAAGTAATCATTTAGTGTGCATTTACTAGCATGTTGTCACACTCTCATTTGGTTTTTAAATTCCATTGTATTCAGTTTTATGACTCTAATTCTTAAAAATGCTGAATTAAACTAAAATTAGTTATTAGATTTGGGTGATTTAATATCTTTAAATTATACTGTGGTTAATAGCTCGATGGATCCCTCTAAATTCATTAAAAAAGTAGTAATATTTCGTCATTCTTACATTAGAAAAAAAAATGTGGTTTATTTTATGTAAAAGGAATAACTGATGCTTCTCATACAATTATTCATTTTTTTTTTTTTTCTTCTCAGGGTTACTTTCAAGAACTGCTTGCAACCTACGTGCCTGAAAGTTTCAACCTTTCCTTTAATCACAAGATGATGGGTGATATTCGAAGACGCTATTACAGAAAATATAGAATTGTTGATGACGAAATAAACTCTTCAAAGAATAAATAAATTTATCCAAGCGGCACTCGTGCATCTTAGTTTTTTCATTTTTAAAAGTAATGCTGGAACATACTTTTTTTTTATGCATTTATCAATAAATGTTACCACACAGAGTTTATCACTTACAAGAAATGAAAATTATAAACATTGTTTCCATATTATTTATCTTTTTGTACTTGTATACAAAAGTGAATGAAAATAAAAGTAATTTGATTGTATGAAATGTTTTTGGTTGCTTTATTCCTTTAGTATTAATAATTATATGGTTCAAAAATCTGAAGGAGAAAAGGCTGATTAAGTTATATTACAATGAAAGCCTTATTTAATAATTTCATGAAAACCTATGTTAGGACCAAAACTGTTCAATCAATTCTTGCAATTATTGAAATCTAATTTCTGTAACTAATACACATATTAATTAAATCAGATTTCACTATCTACAGCAAAAATTAATTTTGTTGAGCAGCCTACAATGAAATAAAATACAAGCATACTACATTTCAGCTCTATTCAAAAATAACCCACAGCATGCAAAAGCAATATCAAAAATATGAAATTAACAACTGCAAATAAAAAAATATTTATTTTCTTTTTTCCATTATCACACAATTTAGGCTTTTTCAGCCAAGATAAATAACTACAATAACAAAAGCTTTTTTTAAAAATTGGAATCATGTAAAAGCACACAAATAATAGTTTTATAAGTTACAAAACATAAAAATGGAAGCAAGACTGTTATATAACATCCGCAACATATTTTCTGACAAAAACACTATGATACAAAGATATACATATCACAAGGCTCCCCAAAATTGGCTGTGAAAAAAAACTTTGTAAAATTCACTAGAATTTTATTTTATAGTAATGAAAATCAATATGCAAACATATGTTCTGTTATTTGCATCAAACACAAAATCTCATCCTAGTGAGAAGTAATGTATCTATTATCATCACTGAACATTTTTAACAGATAGGTGCATACGTTAAAAGGTGCCAGAAAAAAATATAATTTCAACAATCCCAAATGCAACTAAAATAGACATAAATGAATTGTAATTTTAAAAAGTGATGCTCAACATATGCAGTCTTAAATATATCAGCTTTACATGTTCATTTGAAAATTTTTTTTACTACATTAAGAGATAATTAACAAATACTCCAGAATTAATAAAAATAAATTACAAACAAACATAGTATTCTAAATTAAAAAAAAAAAAGATTCCTTACAGGATGAAACATATGCATTTTAGAGAAGAATGTGAATGTTTGTTAAATGCTTGAATCAATTAAATGCTATTTTGAAGTAATGCAATATCATACAAAAATTACATGAAGCAATTCACATGTCAATATTGGCATAATATGGATAGTTAAAAAAATATAAATGAGTTAAAAACTTAAACACATATTTTACATAAGCACCTAGATAAAAAAAAAATTAAGTAGTAGGTAATAAAATTTTGAATTTTACAACAATTTTGATAATGACACTACTCATGATAATTATACAAACAATTCACAAAAGGACAGACATAGTTCATGGAGCAAAAATAAAAGTGGAATTAAAACATATTTTGTCTTAATTTCCCATCGAAGAATTATTTACCCACAGAGCTTTGTTAATCATTTGTAGAATTACATCAGAAATGTTACTTCTAAGTGCAATTTACAAAAATGCATAAATAACTATAAAAATTATTTATGACAGTACTGTAAATCTTTGATTACAGATATAAATTTTTAATCACACTGTCAAATAAATAAAGTATTTTTACAATTATTGCATATATTATTTTAATTCATGTAAATGGCTTGATTGTAATAAATAATTGAATACAAATACAGTATTAGAATGGATGATTTAAAAGGCAAGATTATGGCCTGTTATATATAAACAATAAATCAATGTCCCAAAATTTATAAAATATAACCAATATTATAAATTTTGCCTGCTTTTGTGACCTGCAATTTGTAGACTACTGAACAGATGAAATGTTATGACATTGTGGTTTCCAAACTAAATTTTAGACATTTTAAAAATATATTTATAAATCTTATGTGTGCATAAAGATTAATTGTCAATTTATATGAAAAAGCTACAAAATGCACTTTCTACAATTAGTAGGAATGAAACGTGAATGCATTCACTTACACTAAATGAAAATGAATGCTGTCAAATGCTCTTATGGAGAGCTGCCAATGTATAAAATGGATCCTTTAAGCCATTTTTTCTTAAAACATAAAAGTTTCTTTTGTGTTTCGTTATGCTAATTAGCAAGCACAGAAACTCGTTATAAAATAAAAAATAATTAGTACATGCATTCAATGTTTACACTGTATTTCAACTCTTCTCTCCAGATGATAATGGGGACTTGATTCCTTTTGTGAATACATCTGATGCAATTGTCTTTTCTTCTTCCCTTCCCTTTTGGATGAAAATTAAATTAATGTCACCTCAGTTGGATGCAAGACATATTTTAACAATTTTCGGCAACTCAAATGTTTTATTTTGAAAAAAAAAAAAAAAAAAAAAAAAAAAAAAAAAAAAGATTGCTAAACGGATAACAGGATATCCAATGCTTAGTAAACAGGAAGAAGTTCTAACAAATGCAAATTCTATTTCTAAATTATAGCCCATGAACCTGAGAACTGCATGTGGCATAACATTTATTTATTTACTTTTTAAAATTCTATTTACATGCAATAACAAGTTTTTGATTCAATTAATGCTTATATTTTCCATTTACAGAAATTTTTTTCTCATTGCAGCAGGTAAAACTGTTTTGCCTATTAAATGCAGAATGAGAATCTCGCAATGAACCATTCTACAATAAAATATGTAACATTCTTCTGTATAATTTTATTTTGGCTAAAAAATAAAATTTTAAGACGTAATCCTTCTTTATATTCAAACATTTTTTAGGACCACAATTAAAATTCAATTTATTATTTTCCTGAACGTTCTTTGCAATAAGACATGCGATTCATTGAAATACATAATAATAATAATAGTTATATCGCAACTTAGGAACTTTAATGATACTTAGGATACAATAAGAACATTTTTATTTATTCATCAAGTATAAGAATGCAAGTGGATTTTAATGAAAGTTAGAATTGCTCTAGGTCTGTATAATTTGAGTAAAATTTCTATTCCATATTAGCTACTTCAATTTCATTTCAGTTAACACAATTGAACAACACTCCTTATTTTCAATTAAGTTTAATTTAGTTTACTTAGAACCATGAAATACGGCAAAGATCCAATGATAACTATGAAAGGTGTCTCATTTTTGGGGACAACTGCAGACAGAGATTAAAATAATATACTCAACAGTAAAAATGATACATAAGTAACTTTTTAAATCATTGTTTATTATCTTCACTATGTTCTTTCATTATATAAATAAGGTTATTCCTATAATAAGAATATTTGTTAGATATAATTATAATACCAACATAAAATCAATGTATAATCCGACTACCAATCAAGTGAAAAATTGACAAGCAGCCAAGTCTGATAGATTCAAAAAAGAGCGACGTTATAGGAGAGGAAATGTCATTTAGAAAGAATTTTAATTTTTAATAATTAAAGTTATAAATTAAACAATATTAAAAAAAAAGGTGTATTCATTTATATAAAATAATTTGCATTTTAAAAAACTGAAAATATATGAGAATACCTTAGTCTCAGCTGCTCCAGCACCGCTACTAGTTCATTCCTCCGATCTACAATTTTGAGCATTTCATCCAAAATTTTTCTTTCTTCAATGAGTTGAGTAGCATTTTTTTGAGAATCTTAATTTAAAAACATTTCTTATAAATATACATAAAATTTTTTGTTCTATAAATTATATTAAACATTTGTTATCAAGATTTATTTATATCATCATAATCAGTAATGTAAAGGCAAAAACATGGCAATATTAATTTACAACAGTTAGATTATATTATAAAAGACATCAGGTAATTTTAATTATATAATTACTAAAAATTATTCTAAAAAACATTATGTAATGCTCCTAATTCCTTGTCTCAAAAGAATCATCCAAAATACCAATAATAATAACTGGCATTTAAACATATTAGAAATCTATAAATAGACCGCATATATTAATAACACAAAAAAAAACCAATTGAATATGTACATTTTAATATACTGAATATATATATTTTACTAAATTGAATGATATTCTGTACAAAACAACATCCGATAATAATGTGGCATAAGAAAACAAATGGATTGCTTTAAACGACAAATAACTTACCTTCGGCCATTCTTTGGGTAAAATCTTGTTGCAGTTTACTATGTCGATCTTCTAACTCAAGATCTTTTAGTCTAAAACATGAAAAAATTAATTTTAATACACTAAAATTAAGAAACACTTTTACATACTTTTCTTACTATAACACTTACCGAATAAGAAGTTCCTGCTCCTCTCTAGTTAATTTATTTTTTGTATGAACAAGAGTATACCATTCCTGCATAAGTTCTGATTCTGCTTTACCACTTCTATTACCTAAAAAAATAGTTTCCATTTAAGAAAATTTAATTAAAAAAAATTTTTCTCCTGTCCATAAAATAAAAAATTAAAATGTAAAATCATTTGAATGACTCAATATGCAAATCAAATAAACAATCACGAATGCATGAAATAATGAAGAAAAATATCAGTTTCAAGACTCTGCTTAATATATAAACACATTATTAAACATTACATAATTCTGCATAAATTAAAAGATATAGTGCACAAAATAACATCTTAATTTATAATTTTAAATAACAAATCTCAACTTTGTACTATTTACTTAAAACTATTCATAAAATATCTATTTATTTTAGTTACCCTACAAAAATCAATACATTTATAAGAATAAATATCAATTGAATGAACAGCACCTTCACCCCTAAGCATTTTTTCGACTTCCACTCCTCGTTGTTCAAGCTCTTTTTGTTGGATATCTAACTCTTCAAGTCTGCGCTGAATCTCTTGAGCATTGCGCAGCCGTTTCAACACATATTTTCTCTGGACTTTTTGTAAAATCCTTTGAGCTCTTCTTTCTCTTTCACTCTGAAATTGATTTTTTACACTATAAATAATTATACCAAATTTAGATTTGTTTACAAGACTTAGAAAACTAAAAAGTTGATTCCAAGTTCAAAAAAAAAAATAAAACATATTTTAAATTAGCTTTTAGAAAGTAAATAGAAAATGAGTTCAAAATTAAATATTAACCTTATCAGCTTTGTCCATACTTGAATAATGCCCAGATCTACTTCCTTGTGTATCATCTTCATCACTGAAGCTATCTTCTGTAAAAAAACAATGAAAAAAAAAAATTTTTTTTTTTCAGAAAATGTAACTGTTTAATTTTTAATTTTTATTTTTTACATAAGAATCCCTTCAACATTCGGGAGGGGGAATGCTGTTTTTATTTAAAAATTTACTGTTATTTAAAAAGATGTATTAATAATGTAAAATTTAATTCTAACGTGTGTATTGAATGGTTAAATGAATAAATTTCTATTACTGCTTTATTTTTACCAATTTATACTCCGGAAAACATATAAAGAAATGTTTTCTTATTTTATTTAGATAGGTGAAGAAATTTCTTCAGAGGAAACCCTTTATTTCAAACATTTAAAAAGCTTTAATAAATTCATCATCACAATGCACTTAAATATTAAAATAAAAGGTTGCCTGCAATTAATGAATTGAATCAAAATCATTTGAAACAAGTTGTTCTTAATACATGACTGAATTTAAAAAAAAAAAAAAAAAAAAAAACTCCTGTATAAAATACTTTTACTAATTTCACACCTTTTAATCTGAAGTTTTTTCTTACAAAATCTTATCCAAAAAAAATATTTTCATCTTAAAGAAATATAATGATATTTTAACTTTCAAAAATCTCCTCCCTATACGGTAATATAAGATAAGCTGGTGTCTTTGGGTCAGTTATATTTTTTCTTCTAAATATTTTTTAATAATGAAGTGAATTATTTTTTAATAAATCAATATGATTATTACATTATTATTCTTAACAAATATTAATAATTATTTTAAAGTCTTTAGTAGACTAAATATATTACCAAACATAATTGTTCTAAATATTTATAAAAAATTAATTATTTAACATGGATTGATTTAAAAGGTTATTCAAAATTATTTGTATTTATTATAATCAAAATGCCAGCAGCAATCAATTTATGTATTACTTTTTTTTTTTTTAGAAATTTGAATGCTAAACTAGTTTACAAAAATAAGCTAGTTATAAAGTAATGAAAGCTTAACTATATATCTTATAAATTAACAGCAAATAATTAGAATTAAGTTTCTGATGAGAAATATTGAAATAAGATTGTTAGTTCTTACTGAGATATTTTAGTTTTGTGCTTATATATAGATAAATTCTGCAAAACAATTATTTAAATTTAGCATGATAAAAAATATATACAATATTAACACATACAGGAAAAGATAAATAGTAAGTACATGCACAGCAAGCCACAACATGCACAATGTTAATTATCAAGATGCACATAAAAATAAAAACTATTAGCAAATGCAGGTGTCCTGTAAAATAGAATAAATAAAGAGTAAATGACAGTTACTACAAGCTTTACAAGCTTATATCAAAAGAATGAATGCAGAAATATAGCAGGTGAAAAGAGCAGCTCTTGTTTAAACATGAAACTCACAAGTACACAAAAACTTCAGCAACTTGAATAAACAAAAGAAGAATGCCTTGAATATAGTTTCTAAGTTCTAGCCACTTATAAACAAACATTGTAGAACAGCAGCATCTTCAGAACTTAAAGCTGAAAATGCCAACTGAAGCGACTTACCAGAAGCTTTGGGTGCAAGTCCATTTTCCAATTTGGGAACAGGTAAATGAACAGGAAAAGTTGATATAGTTGTTTCTGGATTTCTGTACACGGTATATTTAGGAATGGTTTTGGCAAGTTGAGAACTGAATGAAACATTGGATGGTTCTTCTTGGGGAAGAGTGGTTTCAACTGGAGATGTTGGTAAACTTTCTGGTGGTGCAGACTTGGATTTAGGTTTAGGACACTTCTCTTTCGACTTTGTGAGCTTTAAGTTAGAAAATGGCTTAGTTTTGACAGATCTAGCTCCTATGTCATTTGGAAGAGATGTTGAAAGATCTTTTTCAGAACTCTTTGCTTTCTGCTTTGCCTTTTCTTTTGACTGATTACCCTTACCAAAATTTAAAATAGAGAATATTGATTTTTTGCCATTAGATTTCGATTTCTCTTCCTCACCAGAGCCCTCAAGAAGTGAATTTTTGCTTTTTGTTTTGGGTCTAGAATCAAAAGATGGCTCTAAAACACAAATGTCTGGACTAGTTTCAGAAGAGCTGGTAGTATTGGAATGTTTTGCAACTGGGGGTATTTTATTTTGAGATTTTTCTGTTTTACTATCTATAACATCCAAAGAATCTGTTGAAATAAATATTTCTTCTTCTGTTGAAGACTTAATTTCTACTGGTTGAAAAAACTGCTGACTAGATATAAGTGGTGTGTCTGGGGTCTTAGTTCTAGAAGAAAGATCTGTATTTTTAAACATGTTGAATGTATCCTCAATTCCTGTATTTTTTGTTTGGCAAATATTGCTTATTATGTCATCTTCAAGTTCATCATCTTGATCACAAAACTCATCACTACAAAGCTCATCATAATTAATTGAATTTAAAGACAACTGACGACGATATTTCTTTCTATAATTATTGGGACTCAAACCAAGTTCTTCATCGCTTTTTAATCTAGCACGAGCTCTTGCTTCTTGACGAGCTTTCTCTTGCTCAACTGTGCTTTGCATTCGCAAATATCTATCTTCGTCAATCAAATCTGGAGTCTTAGAGGGGAATGAAGAACCTACATTTGATAATAAATCTGGTTTATTTAATTCTTTAGGAGTCATAAAAACTTCAGATGATGCCACAGGATCCACGGGTGAAATAAGTTTTTCTTCGTCAGCAAATGGAAGGCCTTGTATATCTTCATGAACACTTTTTCTTTTCTCGCGCCTTTGTCTAAGCTTAGAAATATCCATATCGCATTTAGGTTTGACCTTAGTAGGAAAACTTTTATCTGCTGTAACCTTGGCCTGCACACATGTATATGGTGATACTAAGTCATTATAAGATTCTTGAGTTGAAAATGAAACAGATGGATGCTTATGATTCTTTTGTTTATTTAAATTGGATAATTTATCACTGTTTTCTAACGATGATTTATGTTTTAAAGACAATCCATCTGATTCTAATAAATTAGAAGATGTTTGGCAAACTGTGTTAGGTGATACATCAACTGATGAATATAATTCAACACTTTTATTTTTATCATCAAAAAGCTTTCTACAAACAGGGTCCTTAATTTCATTTGAACAATATTCATCTAATTTATCATCACTTTTATTTAATGATGGAAAAGGTTGTTTTTGTAATTTTATATCCAAAGAACGTAGATAAATTGCATCACTAAATAAGCTTTTAGGTCTTACTTTTTCAGCAAAACTTCCACTGTAACCTTTATATTTTACTTCTTCTTTTGAAGCATTTATTCTGGAACTTTCTGGTTTAGAAATAGTTGATGTTATAACAGCCGAATCTGACTTACTCATTATATCATCTGCAAATCTATTGTAAGACGCATCTTTCAATAACTGAGGAGAGAGGGGTTCATTTCCAATTGATTCAGACAGTGATGGTTGAATATCTTTTAATTTGGCATGCTTGAAATCAGTTGAATTGTATGACACAGTTTTAGGAAAAGGCATATTAGTTAAAAAGGAACTTGAGTTATTTGGCAAACTTTGAGATAAACAAGAATTAGCAACATCTGATGGCTTAGAAATTATGTTTAATTCTTCTACATTTGCAACTGGGATTTCAGAAGATTTATTTTTATCTTCTTTCTCAATTAAATCAATATTAGAAGATTGTACTGCAGCAATATCAGCATGATACACACCATCTTTTCTTGTAAAATTATCTATGGGAATACCAATATCTTCTTCGTAATAAGACATTGGCATAGATATGCTCTTGTCGCTGTCCCATTCAAATGTGTCATTTCTATTAGAACTCTTTTTCCTAAATGTGATATTTTTAGAATCCTCTGGGGATTCATTATGAATAGAAATTTCATTACTATCACCAAGAATGATAGTATTATTTATTTCTGGTATTATTTCTTCACTTTCTATTAAGAGCCCACATTTTATTTGAAGTTCTTCAGTTGATAATGAATTCAGAAGATCCGCCTTAACAGAATCTGAATCAGTTTTTCTTACTTCAATTCTATTCAATGGATCTTTAATTAAAGTTTCTTGATTCGCACAAGGAGAACACAAATCTATTTCTTCAATGCCATAATCACAAATTTCTTTACAGCTATGCTTTTCAGGACTAACAAGATCAATGACTGTAAACTCAGTAGTTTTGACTTGTGGTATTGAACAAACTATTGGATGAACTGTGTTATCAACTGATATTTCTGCAGTATCAACCATCGGTGTGCCTATTTCCACTTCATTATCATCTTTACTTATTAAAAGATGCTCTAGAATTGAATCTTGGGCAGCTTTCAAAACATCAGATACAATATCATGAGCAAGAACTTCAATATCTGATGATATACTCAAATCAGAACTACTCTCTCCTGTAGCAAGAGGGGCAGTATATTTAAGAGGACTTTCCAAGTGATAATCAAGGGAGGAAACTTCAGTTTCCAAAATTTCACTAACAGAAATGTCCACCTTAGAGATAGGGGAATCAAGATTCTTATCCACATCACATAGCTGGGTGAACTTACCATCAACATTTCTGTAGTCTAATGGTAAAACTTCTTCAGTGCTTGCAATGGTAGGTTCTACACTGGATGCTATTGCTTCAAGAGGTGCATCATTCTGTTCATCATCAGAAATCAAGACAGAATTGTCTGATGAAAGAACAATAGTATCATTTAAAATAACTTCTTTAGTGCATTCAGGATTTTTATCTGAAGAAACATTATCAATCCATTCCTGATCGAGTTCGGGATTTTGAGGAGGAGACTCATAAATTACTATAGTTGGTATTTGAGGAGGTGGCATAGGATTGGATTCAGATTCAGACCCTGATTCTGAATCAACTTCAGTTCCAGTTTCCTCATCAGAGTCATCTTCACTGTCTGTTACATCTTTAGAATCAGAATCAGAAGTAGTTTCATCTGAAGTAGTTAAATAACAGGATTTTAGAATATGGCATAATATATGAACAAGAAAAATTTTAACTATTCCCATTTTAAAATAAATATAAAAAACGTCTTTAAACATGTGAAATTTAAAAGGTTAAGATTATTTATCCACCAAAAATTTTTAATAGGATATACTACTTTAAATTTAATAAAAAAAAATTTAATTAAATAGTAATGACAACAATTATAATGAATAAAAATACAACGTTTTATGAAATACATACATTAAAAAAAAATAAATACAGTTTAAAAATATTTAAATCGCCAATAAAAAAAAAAAAATTAAATAACCTTCTGAAACATGATTGATTGACTTTAAATCAATAACAGGAACTTCCATGGTGAATTCTTTCTCTTCCGGAGTTTTCGGCATTGCTTGATTTTCTTCTTCCTTTTTAGCTTGACCACCATCTAAAATATAATTAATAATTTGAAATTTCATTTAAAAATTCATAACATGATGGCATCATTCCTTTCAAAAGATTTTATAATAAATGAATAAAAAAAATAAAAAAAAAATCAAAATTTCTTATGTAATTAGATTATTGAAATTGTTAAATGCTTTAAGCCAATTATTTTTTATACTTATTAATATTAAATACAATTTTTTACCTTCTTCACTATTTTCTATGCTATATTCTGCATCACTGTCAATGTCTTGACTTGTGTCATCACTTCCAATTTCTGTTTCAGATCCTTCATCATCAGCAGATGACGACGAAAGACTATAAATTAGAGATTGTTCTGCTGAATACTTTCGGTTCCAAGTTTCAGCTAATTTTCTGGTTTCATCAGCAGTTAGTGATCTTTCCAATTCTTCCGCGAATGCTTCTTCATCAGATTCTGAATCAGTGCTAAAAAATGAAATTGTAAAAAATACAAGCATTTTTAATCAAAAATTTTTAGATCAGATAAACTTGTCTTTTTTTAATTAGTTATTAATCTTTTAATACAGTATGCAAATACAAAAACAATATACTAATTTTTATGCATATCACTTTCAATTAGAGCCAAATTCATTTAAATATCTTAACTAGAATATGAATCAAAAATTTTTCTCTATATTAAAAAAATAAAAATAAAATAATTAAATTAAAATTAATTATGTAACCCTTGTTCTAATTTACTCTCTCAAGCTCTATTCTTGCTACTTTTTTTTGCAATAGTCTTAAATTTATTTACTTTATGCAACATCGACACAAATTCAGTTTCAAAACATCATTTCTAGCTCAATCTATTTTTATATACGTGTTAGATAGGATAATCTGTTTAAAGATCCTGTGCATATATTTTATCAAATATATAGATCTAATATAATATAATCTAGTACAAGTCTAATTAGCATATTATTTATTAAAATGTGCATATTATTTATAAAGTATTAAGCACTGCAATATTGTGGCAAATTTTACCTAATAAGGATTAGTAAAATAAAGGTTAAAAAAAAAAAAAAAAATCAAGAAACATTTTTAAATGATTTTTAAAAAGAGTATGTTTTCTAATTTAAAAAATTCTTTTAAATTATTCATCAAGTATTAATAAATATTTTTGCTCAAAAACAATTTTATATTCAAAAAAGGGGGAAATGTTTTTATTTATAATTAAATATCACCCATCTAATTACTTAAAATTACACTTCCAAAGAATTAAAAAAATAAACATAAAAATCATTACCTTAAATCTGAATAATCATCCTCACTAGTAGCTAAATCTTGAGATAGTCCTAAATTCTTTTGAGTCAACTCTTCCTCCTCTAGTTCACTCATTAAGAATTCATCTTCAGACATCTCAATAATACTATTTTCATATTCAACTCGTTCTGGAGTTTGATCTCGAGGAATGGTACTCGCTGGTTCTGCAAGGAGATTAGCTGGTGATATTTGTATATCATTTTTTTTTCTTTTTATCAATATCATCACTGGCAACTCAGATTTTGCAGTTTCTATTGACTGACGAGGTGACAAAGCCTTTTCTGTGTTATCTAATAAAATCTTATAGAGCCTCTCTTTTTCCTGATTTTCTAAGGCACAAGATAGGAAGGCTTCTTTGCGTTTCATGATCTCTTGCTGTCTGAGATCAGTTTTTTTCATACGGAAATGAGGCTTGCAATAGAATTTACCTACAATTTTAATCAGACATATAGAAAGATCTGATTGTGATACATAAAAAAAAAAAATCATTGAATAAAATTAGAACAAGAAATAAACTAACAAACCTCCTCCTTCATTGTCATCAAATAAATAGTCCCCAAGTCTTAAAGCAGTGTTGCAAAATTCACATTTGAAACAAGTGCGGTGGAAAAAGAGTCCTTCTGCACTCAAGCGCTCTAATAAATAAACTCGCTCTTTGCAAAAGTAGCAAATTGTACTGCCAGCAGAACTTTTTTGAGAATCTGTTTCAACAGCCTAAAAAAAAATTGAGTTCACTAGCATTATTTTAGAGTATTATAATTGATTAATAAAACTATTGCAGTGATTTTATTTTTATATTAATTTAGTGATATTATTTATTATATATAATAATCATTGAAAACATATATATAAGGAATGCAAAATGGCATACACACATTATGCATCCCCATATATAATAATAATTAATAAAATAAATATATAAAACAATTTGAAAATAAAGACTTTATTTTTCATTTGAAAATTTAACATCTTTTGTCACTGTAAAAATACCGTTAAACAACTAAACAAATTTTAGCACTTTAGTATCTTTTTAGGCCCCATCTTGGTGTCTTAGAATTTATGTACATGGTTTTATCTGGTGCAAAAAAATCAATTTTTAATTAATTATTGAGATCAAATTCAATTTATAGGACAATTATATTCCAGAACTTAAATACAAACTTTGGAAATTAATTAAGTTTCTTACTGCACTTTCAAAGATAAAATTAAACCTAGAAAATATAATTTGAAGCACTAAATAGTAAATAGCCAATTTAATAAATGCAGATCATCTATCTATATAAATTTCTCAAAATTTATGTCTGGTCTTCCTATGCATGGCTTCAACTTGCATCCAAATTTCACTAAAATTGGCATAGATCCTTCTAATACAAAGCCTAGATCAACTGAAAAAAAAATTACAAAACTGGATCAATATTTGTTAAATTATTCAATTTGGGACAAATTAAGTTTTGGTGACTTTTTGCGATTGGCGAATTTTCCATAGCTGATGTTATTTTGTTATGTAATTCCCTTAGATTTTCCAAGTCAAATCTTAAATTTGATAAGCATTCATACACTGGTTTAGCGTTATTAAATATTTAGAAACATAATTTCATACAGATATAATTAAGGATCTCCATCACTAGAGATTAGCAATTCCAATGGAGCAGACTATAAGAAGCATTATTAGCTGTTTAGCTACAAAAAAAAGAAACTATAACAAAACAAATTTTTTAATTATAAAATTTAATAATCTTGCCATATTTTGATGATTTCATATATTATGCTGATAAATATAAATGATAATAAATATGATAATGAAATAAAATAAATATGATTCATATAAATGATATTTCAAAGCAATTTTGTTCCTATTTAAGGCAATCAATCTTACCCTTTAACAACAGGTGTTGGTGGTAAAGGATCTTTTGTTCTTCCTTGTTTTTTATCCCAGATCTTAGTCATGTGGTCAGTCATAGCAGCAATTTGATTGTGTCCTCGATCTCCTACATCCAAATTACCTTTAGATAACCTGTCCCTCAATCGATTTAGAGAAGCATCAAATTTCTTGTACCTAGCCTCTTCTTCTGGCGTCAAAGTACCTCCAGCCTTGATCTTGTCGTTCATTTGTTGCAACTAGAATGCACAAATTGTCATTTTATTACATTCAAACAAGAAAAAGAAAACAACTTCATTTTCAACGACATAAAATTTCATAATTAAAGCACTCTTTTCTCCCAATTAATAATTTTGCTATAACATTAATCTCATGCTTGTTAAATTTTTAATAAATACTAGAAGACCCAGCCACGCGTTGCTGTGGCTTTCTTGTATTTCGTTCAATTATTAGATACTATAATTGGTATTGTTAAGGAAGTGATTGGTAAAGAATGATGAAAAGATCAAATTAAGCTTCAACGAATAGAAAATGTTTAATTTTTTATTAATTTAATGAATGAGGTAGATAATGTTGATTTTTAAGACTGTTTTATAATTATTTTACCTAATTTAATTTTTAATAATCATTACTTTCATTTAACTAAGAACTAAGCGATGAACAATATTTCTTGTTAGTCTGTCTTTCGTCAAAATAAATAAATTCGATGGTTTTCGAACACGTGAGCATGCAACATACAGCTGCCCATGGGAGAAACACGGATTCTGAGGTTAGATTTTTTTTTGGTGGTGTTTTTACTGAAAATGATAATTGAAAAATACAATACAATTAAAATAAAATCGGATATAATAAGAAAAGACTTTTAAAAAAATTCACAATAAAATACAAATGCAAACGATCGTTTAAGGTACACGAACACCTTCAAAGGAATTTTTTGAAATTTTTTATCTTTGTACACATTTTTGGATTGAATGTATCTAAAAACTAATGATTTCACATAAAAAAATTTCATTATTATTATTTTTAATTTTTATAAGCTAAAATAAGGGTAAAAATGGCCAAAAATTGATACTGTTACAAAACCTGAAATCAAATCAATATTTTTTAAATTTCTAAGTTTGTATTTGTTTGTACTAACATTTTACAGTGAATAGACCTCTGGTAAATTTATATCTTTATTATTTATATTTTTGTGCTAGTTTAAATGCTGTTGACACAAAATTCTTCCAAAATTTGCATGTAATTCCAAGTTTAACAATTGAAATAAAAAATATTTATGTAGCTATAATCATTTCAGAGGTCTATTCTCTGTAAATATTTATGAAAAACATAAATACAAAGTTTTGTAGCATTTGGATCAAAATTACTTATGTTATGGTGTTTCCATGAAAACAAAAAGCAAAAAAAATTCATTCTGAGAAAAGCTAAAAACAACTTTTAATTAGATATATTACTTTTAAAAATGTTGTAAATATATTAAAAGGCCATTGAATTATCAAGTTCATAGTCTTATTTATTAAAAAATATAGTTTTATTTTTCCTTAAAGCTGTAAATATTTTCTGAGCTTTGTTTTGAAAAAGTTAAAATTTGCTCGACAATTTTTTTTTTTTACAACTTCCTGCAATTTGCAAAGGCTTTTAATATGAAATGACCTGAATTTAAAATATTTAGCCTTTTTGCAAGTGTTTTGATTAAATATATTCAAAACCTTTGAATTTCACATAAAAATATCAACTTTAACTATTTTTTATACAATTTATTCTTTAAAATATGGATAAATATTGCAAAAATGTGATATTGTTGCAAAACTTTATAATTCAAAAATAAATAAAACATCAATAGTTTTTTCCTTTGCAAGTATTTTTATGCTGGGAATAGCCTTATGTAGGTAATATACTGTTTTCAAATTTATATCTCAATTATTTATACATTTTTGTATGCTTAAAGTTTGTCGACACAAACTTTTTTTTTTTACAAATTTACAAAAATTCTTAGTTTCAAAACTAAAATAAAAATAATTTATGAATTTAGGTTAATTTCCATGTTCTTTTTCTTTCATGCATTTAAAGAAAACTTTTATATGAAGTTTCAAAGCATTTAGAACAGAAATATTTTTATTATGATGTTTTGAATGAATATAAAATGCATAAAAATTCAAATAAGAAATAATTAAAACCAACTTTTAAATGTAAATAAAAACAAATGTACATACATAAAAATGTTATTGAGCTTTAAATTCTCCTTTATTAATATAAACACTTATTTATTTGTTTTGTTTTCTTTAAATAACTTCCAACTTAAAAGTACCATTTATCAATTTTTCTTCGACAATATTTAAATCACTCAAATTTATAACTCAAATTCTTTGTTTTTCAAATAACAAAAGTTTTTAAAATAAAATGTCCTTGATTTTCAACTTGCAACTATTATAATTTTTTTTTAATAAAATTTTAATGTTATCATTATATCAAATAATTGCAGAGTTTACTTCATTTTCACACTTTTCAAAAAATCCTTAAAATTCATCATCCTTCTTTAAAATTATATTGTCTATATTATATTATCTTGTTAGATCACATTTCATTTTAGAATTCTTAATCAAATACAACACATGTTGACAAACTTTAAGCATAGAAAAGTTCGTTTTGATTCACAACTTTTCATTCAATATATTTTATTCCAATTCAAATTCAAACTTAGAAAATTAAAAATATTGATAATCAAATCAGGTAATGCTTACATACATTTGATTTATTTCTCATAGAAATAATATAAATTTCATACAATATAATTTTCACAAAATTTAAAGTAGTACATAAAACAATAATATTCAGAACATGAGAATTTTACGGTTATGTAGTACAGGCATCGAGACACGGCGCCATCTAACTTACCTTTTATTGTGGTCTATCTTTCGTCTGTGGTGGAAACAAACTTTTTACTCCAACAATGAAATTAGTGCAAATAAGAATTCTGCAATTAATTATCGAAATAGCAATAAAATAGTCATTATATTATTCGAAAAATGAAGCTACGAATTCCTCTAATTGCAGTATTGCAACCCTAAAGAAATTGGCAGAAAATTGGCGAAAATTCAGGGTTGCAAGATTGGTGACTTCCTCAATAGTAGATTTTAACCGATTTTGCAATTAAATACGAAAAAATCTGAATAAAAACTATCCTATCTCTCAAGTTGGAACAAAACACACATTTAAAAAAAAAAAGTTAAAATCGGATGGTTAGTTTTCGGAGTTCATCGCGAACAAACATCGTGACACGGGAATTATATATAGTAGTAAATACATGAAAGTTTGTCTAAGTTAGATTCATAATAGAACTTATAGCAGAAATTTTATCATTTTCATTTACAAAACATTCAGTACTGAATTTACATAAAAAAATTTTACAATTTTGAAATTTAGGGAAGATTACTCATTATTATAAACCACACAAATTATTTAAGTTAACAAATTTAATTAAAACTTACTTTGCTTGCAAAAATTTCTTGATAAACTTTTGGCTTATCAGGAGTCACAGTTTTTGGATGCTGAGTAGTCTGCAATTTAATTTTTTCTTCAATAATCTTCACATTCCATTCATCTTTTCTTAATTTACCAACTTTAGGTGTTTTATTTTTTTTTACATTGGCATCACTGCCATTGTTTTGGAGTTGCTGTTGTATCATTTTTATGTTTAATTCTGGCTGTTCGGACCTAACATGAGGTGTTCGTAAATTTTCAGATTCTTCTGCTATATGGCAGCGTAATCCTGCATCTCTTTTCATTTTTTCTTCTAGATTTTTGACTCGTGTATTAATGGATTCTCTTGGTTTGTTCATTGGAATACTCTTATAATCAGTCAATATTATATCCTGGTTTTTATCCTGAAAATAAAAACAAAAAAATTTAAGTTATTATAAAAATACAATCTTATTAATCATGATTTGTTTGGCATATAAACTCGCCTGAGCAAATGCTTTTTCTCGAGATCGTCTTTTGTGTGTTAAAAGTGAACTACGTTTTCGTACATTTTCCCCTCGTTCTTTATCTTTAGCCATTTCTTTTCGATGGAGTACTGTAAAAAAAATTGTAAATAAGGATAATTTAATACAAGAATTAAGTAATAAACATATAATATTAATGAACACTGTTAAGAATTTTCATAAGTTATTTTAAGATACAAGGAATGTTTCTGAACAATTTTAAAAAATCTACACAATTATTATTAAATTTTATTGTTTACTTTAATTAGGTGATGCAACAAATTGTTACAAAAAATATTTCAAAGCAAAATATATGATATAATATAAAAATCTATCCTTTTGCAATAACATTTATATAAGAATATTACAACCAAATCCATTTAAATCAAAAAAATAAATTTCAGTAAGATTTAAATTCACCATTTAAAAATTTTTGAAAGCATAAAAAGCTAAGTACATTATTGAAAGGGAAAAAAAACCGTAACTATCTTTAAAGAAACATTTCATTCAACAGTAAAACTATTGCAACATAAAATCAATATATGGTCTCACAACCAATTAGATAGAAAATCGGCAAACAACCAAGTCAGATGGATAAAAAAAAAAAAGCAGTGTCATAGGGAAGGAAATGTAACTTAGGAAGGATTTTAATTACAATACACAGAATTTTAATTTTTTATAATTAAAATTACAGATCACACAATAGTAAAGAAAAACTTGATGAAAAAAATTCTACACTAACTCTGATACTTTTAAGTTTCAAAGCAGCTTTGCACTGCATCTACCTGACTAACACCTCTAACTTCATCTGTTTCCAAAATTAAACTGAATGTGTACCATTGCACCCTATCTATAGTCAGACTACAGTATTTCTTTTTAATTGACTTCAAAATGTTACTGAATAAGGCAAATGAAATACAAGTAGTAAACAATAATTCAGTTTAATAAATATGAAATATATTGACAATTTTTAATTTGTAATGCAATTTTTCTAAAAACTACAAAATGTAATGGGGGAAAAAAAAAAATTTGATCACTTTATTTTTACAGTTAAATAAACACATATTTGATCAGTTATATAATTAAAAATGTAAAAAATAAAATTAATGCAAATAAAAATATACTTACTTTACGCTTGTTTTGCAGCCTGCTACTCACTTTATTTAATATTGATAAAGGTGTACTATAAAACTGCTTACTTGGGCTTGCAGTTCGATCTTCTCCAACAGTAGAGGGTCGAGATACTATGAAAAAATAATTTTTAATTTAAAAGAAAAACAAAAACAAAACAATATTTTGAATTACTTTTACAGGGAATTTAATAAAACCTGCATCGAGAAAGCTAGAAAACGAAGGTATTTTAAATTAATATTTGTTTTGATCTTTTATAAAATTACATAAATAAATTATAATTTCTAACCTTTATGCTGCATACAATTAGAAAAAAAAATGAGTAAATATGGAATTGAAAAAGCATTTTTTTAATTATAACAATTTCTTCAAATAAAAGTTATGCAATATGCTTTGCATGTATTCAGAAGCTTTTGTTATGCTAGTATAAATTGAATAGAAAAGCAATGAAACAAAAAATTAATTACTAAATTGGTTAGTCACCACGGTTTTTTATATTTCAGTAAAGGAAAGGAAAAAAATTCTTAATGATGCATACCAACTGGAATCTCGCCCTAAAGCTTTCATAAACTTGAGATACATATGACACCATAGTTAATTTATCTGGTATTGCACAATCAGCCATTTCTTGCCCAGTCATCACAGGAGGTATGCCAAGCTCTTTTTCGCAAATATCAAAAGCCTGAGGGGGAAAAAAGTATTTCAACAAATAGTAAAAATATTATTCAAAATAATTATTTTAGAAAGCTTTAAATGTTAACAATTTTTTAGAAGTTAAGAACAATTTTTCAAAACTTTTAACATAAAAATAAAAATTCATACATTTATTTTAAATAGTACTTAAAAAAATCAAGTTTAAAAAATGTTAACTGGAATTATTTTATTTCAGAACTTTTTAGCACAAAAATAAGAAGAAACAAAATATACATTTTTATTTAGTGCAAGTTAAATGAATTCACTTGATAAGTAATGCTTATGATTACAATTCCGTACGAAAAGATGCAAAATATTTTTTAAAGAATGAATGTAAAATTAAGTTGTAAATAATATGAAATAAAATATTAGGATTAACATTTAACAACAAAGGGCCAAATGATTTCTTACTGTGCGAAGTAAGTATAGCATTACTTTGAGTTATTATTATTTTTTTTTTCAAATATGACCCTTGGAACATAAAATTATTTGAACAATTATATGTTTTAACAGTTTACCACCAAAACTATGTATTGCTTTAAAAATAGAACAACAAATGCACAATTTTAAAAATTGATCCTTACACAATTTCACATTTTGGAAATAAGATTTTAAAAAATTCAATATCCAATTTGTTTGAAAATGCACTTGGTACGACTTAAAAGTAATCCAAGAATGAAAAAAAAAAAAAGTGAAAAGTGATAAAGATAAATTAAATGAAAAAAATTTATCAAACAACTTCTAATAAGTTGATAAAATTAATTGATCATTAATTGTTTACAAATAATGCATAAGAGTATGTAAGCCAGTTAGGATTAATGTATATTTGCATATACACTTCTTCAGTTCTGAATATATAACATAAAGCTCAATACATTTGATAAATATAAATAAACTTTAATAAATCATGGTGAATCTATGTATCGTTTGTCTCAGCAATCCTAAATTATTTCAATCACTTCTGCTGACAAAAGAAAATTAATTTTACAAATAAAAAGTATTATAAACTTACCAATTGGTTATTTTTAGCAATGTTCTCAGGATCTAATGCTGTAATATCAATAAGATCGGGTCGATAACGATTCAGTATTGTACAAAGAGCTAAGCCATTTTCCATGATGAAGTGAAGTCTACAATTTTTACTTTGTCATTGAGAGAAACTTGTTTTTGACACCAATTTAACAAAGTATCAGGATGAATCATAGATTCTAAAAATGAGGAAAATTAAAAAAAATAATAAATAACTTAAAAAGGCATATACAATTTAATCAGATTTAATATTTTATTAATTGTAACAATAAAGATAATAGCTTTTTAATTTTTATTAGTTAAAAAAAATAGCTTAAATATTAAATTCTAAATTTTGATATTCAATTATGTATGAACACTCGCATGCAATTTATGTAACATTAAATTGCCTCCTCAACTGATATAATTCTTCAGGAGACAAACAAATTCATAAAAACTCCTTAGTTTTATATTTCCAAACAAAGTTAGAGAAAAGCCTAAAACATTTTTCTAATATTTGTTATATAAAAATTATACAGCTTTTACACTTCATCAAAAGATTTAAATTTCACATAAAGTAAAAATTTTATGCTAACAAGTGTTAAAAATTCTTCCATTGCATTAATTGTAATTCATTTATGAATATATCTTTTAATCATTACATTTCAAAAATAATGTGTTTTATTTTTATATTAGGATATTTATTATATAAGAAATATAAAATTAACATAGTAACAATTAATTAATATATTACCAAAGGTCGCAATTACCTCTTCGGCGTTTTCTTTTGGGCATTTCAACTACAGCATCGACAATATTTTTTTCTTCAATTTTGCCATCTGTGTCATAGAAAGAGCGTACTTGAAAAGGTAAAACAGCTGAAAGATTCAGATTAGGATATCGTGAAGATGGATTTAAAGTATATTGATTCAAATCTTTACTCAAATTTTCTGGTGTAGTTTGGGCCAACAACCTATAAATTGATTCTCTTTCTGCAAGAACTTGCAAAATAGACATTTTACCAGAAGCCCAACTTCGAATCATCCAGGCTGCATCAAAGGAGCTTAGAAAACCTCTTGCACAACCAGAACCAGTAGGCCAAAAAGGCTAAAATAAAAGAAAAAATATGACATAATGAATAATTTATTTTGTCCAATATTTATCACTTTTAGGCACAATAGCAATAAATAAAAGTATGTTAACTTATGATTGCTCTAAAAACTCAATGGTAATCATAAATAAAAATATGTTAACTTATGATAATATGTTACATCTATAGCAAGGCATTAAAATACCATAATTTGATTTTTACAATACCAATAAAAAACATTTTGGACAAAGCACAAAATTTAGAACTCAACATGTTACTCTTTTATAGCTCAACATTTTTCTGAATTTGAAAGAAGAAAATGTCTGTTTTTAAAAAGAAACTATCCAATAATTTAAAAAAAAATTATTTTATATACTTATTTGAAGATTTTGTGCTTTATGAAAATTGATAATTTAAAATATATTATTTTGGGTCATGTTTTATACAAGCCGAGATATTACTGGGATATTAAATAATAAATTTTCTTACATAAATTTTCATGATTCATTCATTTAAAAAAAAACTCATAATTTTAAACATTTGAATAAATGAAAAACAGTAATTAAAATATAACCCTAAGGAATGAGGTTACTTGTCATCAAATCAGACTTTTAACATCAAAATCACTTTCCATGTATCATAATTTAGCTGATAGTAAAAGCATATATATCAAATATTCCATTTAATCCATGATCTATTAAATATCAATCCATTTTCTTAAAATGAAATAATTGTAATAAAAAATCCTTTTATTTATCTTAACTATTTCCAGATTATTAATCTATGATACTTCACATTAAAATAAATGTTTTCATATAATCATAAGATTAATTGGTAACATATATATAATAATTGGCTGTGCTATCAAATTTAACAAACAAAAAGTCTGCTGTAGGTAAAAAGATTTCAACAAATATGTTTATTTACCTCTAAAAAGACTATCACCTACAAGCCCTTGTAAAAGCCTATGCTCTCTCCTTTCTATAACTCTACAAGCATTTTCAGCTGCATACATAGAAGTAAAATCAAACATGGCAACATCAGCTTGACCATAATGATTAACAGCAAAGTCTAGGTGAGGAAGTTGATAGCTAGTAGCAAAATCAGCAGCATCTCTGGCATATTCCATTAGAGCTTCACGATCAACATTTTCTGCTGCAAGCAATCTTGCAGTATCGTTATAATCCTAAAACAAAGATGATTTAGAAAAATAAATGCATATTACATATACATCTCATTATATAGTATAAAAAATTATCTTATGTAATTTTTTTTTCTTGATGTTATACAGTACAATATAAAATATTTTTAAAGAGAAAAAAATCTTTAAAAAATCACATTACATTTTCAGTAAAACATTTACTATTTAGTAATTTTCTCATGGCATTATTTTTTATATTGAATTTTTATAATTTTTCTTTGTTTAATTACTTTTATATTTTCTTACAGAAGTTTTTAAAAATACTCAAAATTTTTATGGGTATCATATATGAATATTTAATTTTAAATTAAAAGATTTAAAAGCTTTTTTTTTTTTTTTAAATAAGACATTTTACAGACACACCTGGTATAAAAGAGGAAAATTAGAAATTCAATTATTGATCAAATTACATTTACGAAGAAAATCAGAATTGATTCATCAGATTTTATTGATCAATAGATCAATAGATAGATATTATCATCAGATTTTATTCAAATCAGATTTTTATTGAATAAAATATTTAATATTTAATTCAATAAAATATTTTACATATAATTTTAAGAAACAGCTGCATCACTTTTGTTTACATGTACTTTTAAATTGTAACAAATAATGTACTATAATTAAAAATTAGAACCCCCCACATATGTATACCTGAATAATAACACCTCTTTCCAATAAGCTCTGTTTTTTGGCTGTCATTACAAAATAATGAGTATCATCTTTGTAATAAACTATATTTTCTAGATCTATAGAAGTTTGTTCTTTCATGTCCTATAAAAACAGAAATAATTAAGTTTGTACAATAAAAATTGATAAAAAATTGAATTTGTATTATGAAAACTATTTTAGTTATTTGTTGATGTAACAAAAAAACTGATAATATTAATATACATTCTAAACTTACTTGAAAAAACTTTTGATTAAATATAAATGCTACACCACTGATTTCAGGTACTCTTGCTTCTTCAGGACTGTGCTTATTAATAAAGTTAGCAGTGACGGCAATAGCTAGTTTTCTCGAATTCTTTTCTGTTAAAACCCTAAGCACATAAAATGATTTTTTAAATAATCAAGTCTTACTTTAAAAAATATTTAAAATGAATATTTATGGATTTTTAAACCATTTTTTAAAACAGCAAAGATTTTTTAAAAAATCTTGCTGCTTTAAAAAAATGGTTTAGATGCAAATGCAATGCAAAATGGTTAGATCTAAGAACAAAAACTTTAAAAAATATTGCAATAAAGTCTTTAACAACTAATAATTCTAGAATTTGGTTGGAAGTGAAGTAAATGTTTTATTAAATAGAAAAGAAAAAAAGAATGATGAAGGACAGAAAGAAAAATGAAGACATGAAGGAATCCACTCTTCAAAAATTAACTTTTAATTATACATAGAAATAGCTAATCTATAGATTAAAAAGCATTTGACATTTTCTTTCAATGAGGAATGCAGATATTACTGTAATAAAAAAAAAATACATATTTAAACATTGATTATTTCCCTAAAAAATGCATGAGAATATACCTAAAAGAGTATTCCGTTTTCCATCAGCACCTATTAACACATCAAATTCGTACTGAGACACAGGATGGTCAGAAGGCGAGACACGAGCGCGCCAACCAATGCCTAAAAATAAATTAATAAAAAAAAAACCTGTAATTCTCAGTTCTAAAAAGTGCAACTCATAGATGGTGCCATACTAATTCAATTAAGCATTTCTTAAAAAAATATTTTACTCTTAATATTCAAACAATGATGATATGTATTTGTATTCAATGAAAAATTATATAAATTTATTTCTAACAAATGCAATTTATACTAATTTTTATATTTGAGTTTGACCACTTTCAACAAATTAATAGACTATATTTCTTAATATAGAAAAGCAAATCTGTAAAAGTATTTTATACATAAAAATTAAATAAAAATATTTACGCTCATGCTGATCTTCTGGTGGCTCGATCAAACTTTCAAACCCTACGTTTTCATGAACTTCTACACCCAGAAGTAATGCAACTTTTAATAGAATAATCTGCAACTGCCTTATACCTAAAATAAATTCAAATAATTTAGTAAATTAAATCTACAAAAATACACTTAATAAAAAACAAAATATTTTAATAAATATATAAATATTTTTCATTTAAGATTTTAAAATCATTAAAACACTTACTTATATGATCAATAGATCCAGCGCAGAATTTTCCAAAAAATTTCTTTGCTCCTAAATTTCTCAAGTCATGTATAACGAAGGGCCACAAATGCAAAACATTATTTCTTGAAAAACGGTCCCTTTTTTCTAAAACCACAACTTTAGCTCCCAACAATTGGGCTTCTATTGCTGCTCTTAAACCACATGGACCAGCACCAATTATTAAAACCTAATGTAACAACATATAGTAAAATTACACTCTTAAATATTTTCATAAAAATTTGCAATGTTTTTAAAAGTAAAAATTTAAAAAGAAATTTTAAAAGACAATTACGTTTACTAATATTTTCTTACCACAAAACAAAAAATATTCAAAATTAATTAATCTAAATAATTTAATAATACACATTAGTAATCCTCAGTAACTAGAATATAAATTTTTTTTTAAACCAAAATTAATAAAATTTTCAATTATAACTAAATCCCTATCAAGATTATACTACATATTAACAGAGCATATTTCAGATATTTTCCTTGAAAAATGTACTAAATGAATAATGCAACCTTATCAATAATTTTAATAATCAGGAAAAAGGAATTTTTTAGGGAAAAAAAATTGTAAATAAAAAGTAATTTATCAACCAATATTCATGCAAAACTATTTTTGTTAAGCAAATCAAATAAAATTAATATATCTATATAATCATGAAACTGTATACAAATTTCTATTAAAAGAACTCCTGTAAATTTATAATAGAATTTCAAAGGCTTTTGAATTTTTTTAATGATTCAGAAATGGTCTATGAAAAACAAACAAAGATCTATAATTATGTACCGACAAAAGAATATTTGTTTCTAAGCAAAGGAGTGTTTTTAAGGCAAGAATGCAATGCAATACAATTTAGTAGCTTTTGATTGATAAATTTTGCAAAAATATGTTCAATATACAATTATAACTTATAAAGCTTTGCAACCTTTTTAATAAGAAATTAAATTTTGTTCGCACAACAAGCTTTTAATTCTTTTTATCTTATATTTATGCATAGAGAACAGAAAAAAAAAGTACAGGAATTTAAAAATACGAACCCTAGTGTTTGGACAGGCCTTTCCTCGATTGTAGCATTTATGACTAGCTCTTTTATCAAGCTTGGTCCATAATGATCGGCCCGCCATGAATGTAGTTTTGCTTTAGTCGAGGATAAAAATTTGTTACACTTGTAGGTTTTAATCGTAAGAGTTCACAGAGTTGACGATTTGTATGCAACACAGACTTAAATGTTGCAGCAGAAACAAACTGATCAAATAACTCAGAGGCCATAGCTGACTCAGGACTGGTTGCTGTGCCACGTGGCACAGCTTTGAGGATTCCATGGAGGGTTCAAATGTTCCCACAGCAACAACATAGTTCTACATGACTTGAAACTTAGTATATATGTGTTCCTGTAAAAAAATTAAACAAATTAAGAATAATAGGACTTTTTTTATGTACCTTTGATGCATGAAGATTTATATGTTTTACAAAATTACTTTTTGTTACATGAGCAATCAGTTCCTCAGGCAATTCATTTAATAAACTTTTTCTTTAATAAAATTATAGAAGTATTACTGCAATCTTATTCTTCAGAAATTTAAAAAAGATTTTTTTTTTTTTTTTTTTTTTTTTTTTGTTTATTTGTTTTTCTGTTTAAAAGTTAACTACTTAATTTTTGAAAGTTTAGCAATCCAAATTCACTTTTTGCAAATCAAATTCACCTTTTCAAAATTTGGGTTTTATTTATTTACTTAGAGATTTTTACACACAACAACTGAGTACATCTTTAAAATAAGACATGTCGTTTGACAACCTAAAAATATATGTAATTAATTATTGAAGCAAACATTTGTTGATGGCTATCAAGATGTTAACCAACAGAATTGCAAACATTGTACAGATAATAAATAAAAGATTAGTTCATTATTTCCTCTACTTTTTCATAGTAAATTAAAAGAGAACAATAAACGTTTTTCTAATTTTCAAATGTTTATTCTTTTATTAAAATTAAGTAAGATTTTATTAAATAGAGCATAGTTCCATGCTTTAATTTTTAATCAAAATCAGGAAATTTTGCGATAAAAACTTTGTCTTTTTAAAATTGACCTCACGAGACACCAGAAAAGCAAGGCGGCAACACTTTAAACAAACTTTCTTCTAGCCTTCTTTTTTTTTTCCCTTCGAATATAATAAAATAAAAAATAACACGAATAAAAACATAAAATTGAGAAGAGAGTAGATGTAATTAATTTTATCTTTTTTCTGATTTTGATGCTGTTAGATAATAAAGATCTCGATTATTCTGAAAATAAAATCTTGTAAAAGAATCAAGAAACTGACTGAGTTTTTATAAAAAAATATGTTTATAGATATTTTTTACATTAGAATTTTACAAAAGAAATACATTTTAAATTAATGCTGACCAATTTCTTTTCAATTCCTTCTATTAGCTCACACTCTCCCTATATATATATATATATATATACATCTTGTTCAAATTTTCAATCGTTCATAAAATACTTTTATTCATCACTCTAGTTCAAATACATTTTTTTATCTTGTAGTGAATGACACTGGATGTTAATACAGTTTTTCGAATATTAATTCAGTAATTAAATTTAATTAATTAATTTTTAGTTTTTAAGCTTTAAGTTGCATATATCTACCAATAGGTGCACCAAATAAAATTTAAAAAAAAATGAATGAAAATTTATAAAGGACTTTCTGCAATATAGTGGGAAAAAAAAAGTAGGAATCGACATTAAAAAAAAATTTTTTTATATTACTTGTTATGCATTTAAACAAATTACCCTCATAATATAAACGGCTCTACGATTAAAAAGAAGGAAAAAAAAAAAAAAGAAAATCAAACATCTGCCAACATCAACCAGCTTTCTATATTTTGTATTCCTTAGAGAAGTCATTTACGTCATGCACATGCAGTCAGTGCTACGACACTGAGTACAAGCTCAGTGAAAAACAACCGTTAGAGTATCTCTCTTTTCCACTAAACAAAATCCTGCTATGTGAATAAACCAAGATTCCGTGGAAAATGCGGAGTCATTAACCCAAAAGCACTTATAACGGCAACGGTTCTCAAGTAGTTCTAAATGGCAAGTCAGAAAGAAACCCTTTAGATTACTTAAGAAACGTACTCTTGTCCTTGATCTTCTAAAACTTTTTTTTTTTAATAATAAATCATTAATTAATAATATCAATTTAGTTTCAGAATAAAATTTCTTTAA
Source organism: Caerostris extrusa (assembly GCA_021605095.1). Lineage (NCBI taxonomy): Eukaryota > Metazoa > Arthropoda > Arachnida > Araneae > Araneidae > Caerostris > Caerostris extrusa. Next base: position 30,039 of record BPLR01002500.1, read on the forward strand.
CTTTATTTTCTTTAAATAAACGATGAAATAATAAATAATTTGTTTCTAAAACATTTTAAAAAAAAATAGAAGCTTAGAATCTTTTCAGAACTTTTTTATTTGTATAAATAAGACCATTCAAAAATAACTTTTCCTTCTTTCTCACTGGAGTGTTTGCATTGCTAAAGCTTATATAAACAAAAATTCAAGACAACAAAACGCCGCCGTGCACAAGATCTTCAAATATTTTAAACCATTTCTATGAATGCAGAAAATTGATTCATCATTCACAGACAGTCGATAACAGTGTGGTGCCAAATGCCAATCAATAATCTTGTCACTAAGACAACACTAAAGTGACAGGGCAAAAATACCCACAATTTTCGAATTCCGTCAGAAAATGGCATGGAAGAGCAGAAAAAACCTGGTTACAGAATGGGATCTATTTATTACTTGTTTTTCTTTTCGGAGTTAGGCCAGACAGGAAGATGAGTCACTGGAACTTCAGCAGCTCGTTGACTCCTACTTACAACAAAAAAACAAAACTAAAAAAAAAAAAAAAAATTCTGCACCAGTGAAACAAAGAGTTCGCTTTGCATTCAAGGTTCTACAAGAAATACAAGTTCTCTTCCCATTAATACGCGGAATTCACAGGTCAAGAAAATGCCTCGATTGTATATTGTTCAATAAGCTATTAGAATATATATAGTTATATATATATTTTCAAAACCTATTAATCTATGGAATATTTGGAAAAATAATAATTAAACTGTAGATTTATAAGTATTTGAGTTTTAGGTTTTTTTTTTTTAAAATAAATTGAGCATTTTTGTATAATATTATTTTATTTAAACATTTATATCTTTCAATTTACAAAATATTGTTCAACGATGTCAATTGTAAACAAACTCACAGTAATTTTATACGGAGTTGACTTATTTGCAGAATAGACCAAAGAAAATAAATAAAAAAGAAAAGAAATACGTTTATGAGCAACAAACATTGCAAATAAATTACAAATTATTAATGTTTCCCAATCTTTCATTTATACTTTCTCATACAATCCACGCCTTGATTTCAGCAAATTATGAACGAATAATCGTTAACAAAATAATTCCTTGTTGTTTTCATATGCATTAAAAATATACTAGAACTTTCATCAACACATTTGAATTGATTCAAAAATTAGAATACCAGACAAAGAAGGCAGTAAAGATCACAAATCTTTTAAAAGTTATTTGAAAAATAAAACAATTATTTGGAACTTCTTAACAGTGCTTTGAAAAATCTTTTTGATAAGGAAGAAATTCAAAATAAAAAGAAAAAAAAAAAACCCTTGAAAGATTGGCGGAAGTCTTAGAAGACCTTGCACACATATTAATTAATGGGACGGTTAAAGATATATTGCCATTCAAAACAAGGGGAGGGGGAAGACACTTATGATAAATGTTGTAAATTTTAATGAATGGAAAAATATTTTTATTTATTTATTCATAAGATGATAATGGTTTCACTTATCTTCAAATTGTTCATTTTAAAAAGGCTTTGAAAAATTTAATTTATAAAACTGTTTAAATTATATATATAATTTAGTGTGCGTTTACTGTCAATTTTATATATATATTTAAAAAGTTATTAAAATGAGCAGGTCCAGGTGACAAATAAAAAATTTTGGAACTTTCTATAACCGATCAATGTTTTAAGCATGTAACTGTATTTTAATATTTTTAACAAGATAGCATTATTATAACTGGATTTTTTTAGAAATTATTTTAATAAACATCAATATAATGCTTCGATATTCATTTAAAATATATATTTCCTCTACAGCAGGGGTCTCCAAACTTTCCAGCCTTAGGGCCATACTGTTTACTCCAGTAAGTACCAAGGGCCAAAACAGTTTTTTATTTTTCTGCCATTATCTATAATTTCTAGACTATTCCGTTCCTGGGGGATTTTCAGGATAAAAATCATATGTTCGATTCAGGATATATACATTCCAAACATCGATATACATGCATATGCGATATTCTTTACCCCAACATAACTAGCGAGGGTAACAGCGGGATATTCACTAGTTTACAATGTTAGTGGGATTCATTTCAATTATTTGTTAATTGTTATGCGTAAGTTAAATTTTCCGCATATTATGCTTGTCATTAAGCTTTACCTAGCAAGTCAATAAAACCGAGTTATTATCATTCTGTGTTTTTTTAATCCAACTTATTGCAGCAACAATAAGCTATTCGCTGTCGCGGGCCGGATTTGGCATTGTTACTCCGTGGCTTATCTTCAAGCCACACGCGACCTGGGTAATGCAAAGTGAGTAACGTCTGTGCAGCACTTGCCTTAAGGCATCCAAGACAGTTGTCTAAGTGTTTTGCCAGCTGCATTAGCAGGAGAAAAAAAAAAAATGTTTAAATACACGACAGGAAAGATTATAAATTAAGTTTAAATTATGATATAATCTTAAGAGCAAATAATACATATAAACCAATAAATTTATTTAATTTTTATAATAACGACCAGAAAATGTTATTTTTTCTATATGGCCAATAATCGATTTTCAATGGACATTGGATTCATTCTACTTACTGGGTGTGGGTGAATAGGCCAAAAATTTCCGACTCCTAGTGTCGATTTTTTTTTTTTATACCGACTTCTAACTCTTCAGTAATTTTACTAATGGATTCAAGAAAATTAGAGAAATAAATTCAATGACTTTTATTCAACTCGTATAGCTTACTATAAAAGCAGTCCTTTCATAAAAATAAAAAGTCAAAAGTAAAGATGTAGTGTATGGCGTTTGCAATTATTTAAAAAAGAAATTCTTATATTTTATATTTGCTTACAAAAAATACATATATCCTATAAAAATAACAGCACCAAATTAATAGATACCAAAGTACTTTATATTTTAACAAAGTGCTTTTTGCATAAGGCAATAAAGGAACATTGCATATTTTAAGCACAAAAGATGCTACATTGGCTATGCATTAAATATTTTTAAGGAATATTTAATAGGATTCCAATATGTTTAGGGATATTAGGCCCTATTTAATAGGATTGCTTCTATGAGATCTTTCATTGGTGATTCAAAATAGCTTTTTATAAGCCTCAGTACTGAGAAAAATGCTGCTAAAGCAGTAACTGTCTTTGCTACAGACTGTATTTTTAAAGGAAACAAATTGCCTCTTTAACATTAATTCCTAGAATTTTCGAAAAATAAATTTTTTTTATAAAATCGTCGAATTTTTAAATGATTCTAGCTCTGACTCTGTTTTTACAATGGATAGTACTTTAAGGTTTTCAGGACAAAGGCGTATTTTTTTAAATTAGAGCTTAATTTTTTTTTTTTTCATTTACTTTTAAAGACTATTCTAATTTAAACATTTAATGAAGAAAAAAATATTTTACACAATGTATACACTTAATTCATGTGAAACAGATATCAAAACTATGACAGCAAGGGACACGGAGAATATTCGCTATATCGGTAGTTTGACTATTAAGTAATAGTTGAAATTTGTTTTATAAATGAAATCGTTATTTTTTTTTTTTTTTAATCTAAGTCTAAAAAGAAAATTGACTGGAATATAATGTGATCTTTTAAAAAATTAACAAAAATAGGCACATACCTAAAAATAAGTATATTAATAATTTTTATAATGGAGAATTCATTTCGAACTCCCTTGTAACAATACAGTTATTCAATGATAGCCTTAATCTATCAATTTTTAAAAAATAATTCCAAGCTTGGAACCATTGGAAATTAGGAGCAACAAAATTACATTTAGATTTTATTGCGAATATATACGACTAAATACAATTTAATCTATGCATTGTTTGTCCTCATGGTTATGAATCACAGCGAAAATTTGTAATAAAAACATTGATAAAATAAAATATGAAATTATCTTAGAGAAATATGAAACACTGACTTATGTAGATGATTAATACATTTAGCACTACATAAAAACACCTTAATGTTTACCATTTAACCGCGGGGTTATCAAAATGTTGAAGTATATCACCGATAAAAATAAATTGCTAAAAAAGGAACATAAAAACAACGTAATCGGAAATTGTTATTTGGAAATCATGCGTCTGTATATAATGTCAATAAGTAAGGTTTGCACAATAACGGAATTTCTGATAATAAATAAAAATATATATTGCTAAAAGAATTTAAGGATATTGAAGATATTACAGATGGTGAATTTTGATGGTTGATGCAGTATTCACAAAAAGTATCAAATTTCCGAAATAAAAGATGCATTACAGAACTAATTCAAAGTTAATCTAGTTCATAGTTAGTCATGATTTATCATGACTAACTATGAAAATGTGTAACTTTAAAATAATATACATTATTATATTCTGCTTTTTTTCTTTTTACATATATTCTTTCTTCCGTTCTTTTGATATTGTTATTCATCAAATAAAAAGGTTCTTTATCGATTTTTCTGCATAAAATTATAATGCTATAATATATTTGACAGGATTTTTTTTTTTTCTTCTATATTAGTTATTTGGTAAGAAAATTCAAAAGTTATGCAAACATTTAATAATTAAAAATCAAACAGTTTCTAAATATTTACATTCTGTGCACCTTGGGAGAAAAAAAAATTAACCACTCAACCAGTTTTTCTGTTGTCATTTTTTTTATGTGGTTCTATTTAAGCGATATATGAAGAAAAAAATTGTCTATAGAAAAAGAAAGAATTTGACAGAATACACTCAAACCCGTTTTTTCGTGTGGTCTCAATGCACTTGAGCATTCTTAATAAAGTATTTTATTGTTTTAAAATGTAATTAATTTGACATTATGTCATTTACCCCTAAAACAGCAGATTCAGCGTTAAGCAGGGTGTGCAACGAGGGAGTATTAACACAAGAAATATTAACGCACCCATTTGAACCCAATAGAATGACATTACAGACAACGGATATATCACGCTCGTCAAAGAAGCAGAAGTCCTCGGTTCAGCATCACTTATCAGGTTTCGAACCCAACGTCCTTTGTTCGGAACCTTATTATGCTATCTATCACACCGCTCTGACTTATCAAGGAGATTATAAAATTATCCGTGCAATGCACTGAACTTTTGAAATAAAAATGCACGCTAAAAATATTCATTGTTTTTTTTTTGTTTTTCGGAAAAAGTTTCTTTTTTAATAACCAAAATAAAAAATAAAAAAAAAAAAATTGCACAAAAGGCGTCAACTAAATTATTAATAGAAAAAAAAAATTACAAAAACATAAAATGAGGAAGAAAAAATAAATAAATAAAAATGTAAGCGACATAAGAGACTGTTAAAAGTAATTTACAGCCTAAGCATATTTTATAGGAAAAATATTAAATTGCAATTTACAATTGTGTATAAAAATGTGATTGAAAGTTTGTTGGAAAACAAATCTCTAATGGCTAGTTCATACAAAAACATGAAACACAATTCAGTATCGATATTATAAAATTTATACATATATATTATATAAAAAAATATGTAAGAACTTTCACTTATTAATATTTTTGTAAGTATATTTCAAAAAAATTAAATAAAATATTGCAGCAATTTAATAGAGAATACTGAATAAACAATCTCGAAATTCACGGAAATAATATCAGAAATAACTTAACGAGTCATGTGATTTTGGACGTGACAAATAATCGGAATTACAATTACTTCCGGATAAACAATTACTCTAGATCTACCTAATCTCTATTCGGAATTGCAATTACTTCCTTTTTTTCTAATCTAAAATTATATAAATCTCAAAAGATATATTACAAAAATACCAGTATCATATATTCCGTAATGAATTCACAAAACCAAACACGCGAACGACTAATCCTCAAATTCAAAAACTCTACTATACTAAGCTTAACTGTGATAATCCAATACAAATCTTTAAATTACGACACCTCGTGGCACACAATAACAAACTTCAATTTATGACATGACACAATACAAAATAATAACAAATACGCCGAATATTCCGGATTACTTTTCTTTTTCCCTCTTTAAGATTTACAAGATTGAAATCTTTACTTTACGAGACTTAATATTGCTGTTCCAATACAGCTGGCAATACAGAGTTATCTTTTATGCCATAAGCAAGGGCTGCACACTGATTTAGCGGTACCCTGGGGGCACGTGAAGCTTGAAGATATGCTACGGACGCGAATAACACTACCCCCTCCCCCCACAACACTCTACGATAATATCAGACCGGGACCTACGGTTTAAAGTGGATTCCGAATCACTGCAAACATCCATGGCACCGTGGGGTCTCGCTAGCCACTCGACCATCAGGTCCCGGAGACTTAATATTAAAGACTTGCTCTGAATCTTCAATTTATGTTACTGGTTATTTTCTTTAATAATGGGAGTCTGATACAGAGCGCTAGTCACTCGGCCATTCACAGTTTTCGGGGTCGAGTCCCGGTGGTGCCATGGATGTTTGTAGTGGTTCGAAATCCGCATTAAACCGTAGGTCCCGATCTAACAGGATCGTAGAGCATTGCGGGGGTAGTATTACTCGCGTCCGTAGATTATTTTTAAACTACACGGGGTAGTACTAAGTGAATAACATCGATGCAGCGCGTGCCTTAAGGTATCGAAAACAATTGCCTAAGTGTTTGCCAGCTGCATTAGAACAAGAAAAAAAAAAAAAAAAACTTTCATAAATTCCCAACAAGAATACCTTAATCTTATCCACTATTACTTCACTATTATTACCCAATCCAACAATTAATACTTCAAGTTGCGATACATCTTTCTATAAAAGCACGTATAACAAAATCGAAATGAATAAAACGGGAGGAGGGAGGGTAGGGGAGAACCTCCCAACAATAACAAGGAAACTTGAAAAAGCGTCTTACAATTGGCAAGGGGTAATCAACATTCCTTTAAATTAATTCCTTGCATATACACAATCCCGCCTCATTTCCTGCTATTGCTCCGAGCGATTTCCCCCCTAAATGGCGAATGCGAATCACAATCATGATAGAGCCAAGCGCGTTAATTTGGCAGAGTGGTAAGTGTATGAAGACTTGCGTGTCAATGCCGCGGCACGTGCGCCCTTGGCCGCTGAAAGAAGGAAATGAGACGTGATAATTTGGCAGAGGGTCAGTGGGCCCTTTTATTCAAAGCACACTCTAACTGAGTGTATCTTTCACTCTCACTCTTTTATGCTTTGAACATTTTCTTTTTTTTTTTTTTTTTCCCGTTTCTCAAAAATGGTAATGGTTAGGAATGTATTTTTATTATTATTTTTTCCCCCTTTTAACGCAATACGTGGTAGCTGAAGTGCGACTAAAAACAAATATCTTTTAAGAATTAATCACTTAGGTTATCGATTAGATAACTAAAATTCAGAGAAGGAAAACATGTTAAAATTTTCTTTACGAAGGAAATAAAAAGATTTAGTTTCTGACTGCAATTATAAAAATACAAATTTTTTTTTTTCCCCTCATTTTTTTTTTTTTTTTTTTTTTTTTTTGAAAATGATATACTATACTTTTTTAATTATACAAGGAACTAATTTTGCAATGGCTGATACAGGATATATAGACTTATGAATTTATTAAATACAGACTTAAAACGCACAAAACCGATGGTTCTCAAACAGTGGGCAAGAGTCATTTTTTAAACAAATAAAAATCAAATCACACTAAAATAATTCAAAAACAAGTAATACAAAAAATTTTTAAAGTCAATTCCTACTCTTTTTCCACTATATTGTAGAAAGTCCTTTATAAATAATTTTCATTCATTTTTTTTAAGTTTATCTAGCGCCATCTTTTAGATACATGCAACTTAAATGGAAAAAAAAATTAATTAAATTTAATCGATGAATTAATATTTGAAAAAACTGTATTAACATCAAGTGTCATGCACTACAAGATCAAATTTTTTTTTAAAAACTTGATGAATAACAAGTATTTTATTAACTATTGAAAATTTGAACAAGATATATATAGGGAGAGTGTGAGCTAATAGAAAGAATTGAATAAACAAAATAGGAAAATATTACAAACGAATATTTAATAATTCTGAATAAAAAAACCAGTAATAGCATTCTTTAGTGGGTATAAGATGTACCAGAAACCACTATTATAGAATAGCATTGTTTTTTCTTTCAGATAATTACATACTGGATATATAAGACTTATGAATTTATTAAATGCAGACATAAATCGACATTAAACCGATGGTTTTCAAACAGTGGGGATGAGACATTTTTAAACAAATAAAAATCTGACTACACTAAAATAATTAAAAAATGAACAAAATAGGAAAATATTAGAGACGAATATTTAATAATTCTGAATAAAAAAAGACTAATAACACAGTCTTTAGTGGCTATAAGAAGTATCTATACGCTTCTGTTTTCCTTTCATATAATTACATACTGGGTAGGGGACTGATGGCCGAGTAGCTAGCGCTCTGGCTCTCGGTACCACAGGTATCGGGTTTGAATCCCGGCGGTGCCCATGGATGTTTGCAGTGGTTCGGAATCCACTTCAAGCCGTAGGTACAGGTCTCCTATGACTGTAAGAGCGTCACGAGGCCAAAGTCAGACTTCTACCTACGGGTGCTCCATCACAACAGAAGCTGCTTCCTTCAATCATGAGTACGTATGGGCTTGGGCAGAAAATTGGGATAAGAAACAACAAAACATACTGGATATATAAGACTCATGAATTCATTTAAATACGAAATGCACTAAACCGATAGTTCTCAAACTGCGGGGATGGGTTCGGTTTGTCGCACTACACGTACGAGGGCTAAGAAGACCGGGACCTACAGTTTAACGTGGATTCCGAACCACTATCAAACATCCATGCCACCGCCAGGATTCGAACTTAAGTCTGGAATACCAAAGGTCAGAGCGCTAGCCAATTGGCCACTAAACTGTGGAGTAGAGACATACAAATAGCTGAAAACAATTATTTACAAAAAACATTGATCTCATTTTCAAATTATTCGCTGTAAGAAGTAAATTTTAAAAAATGTCGATCATGATACAAGATAAGCGTGGGTAAGGAATTCTCAATTTAAAATTAAAATGCATTCCACAAATTTCATCCCTTATTTCATCTTATTTCATAACCTTCCGTTCAAGAATTTTCTTAGTTCAAATCCCTTTAAAGCATTTGTTGTTTTCCAATACTGTTTTCAAGGTTTGTAAGAACCAAGGTCATTTTCCATTACATTGAAATTATATATTTATTTATTTTTAACAGGTTTGAGAACCATTGCATTATATGGAACATCAATGTTATCAAAACATGAAAAAAAAAAAAAATATATATAAACAGGTTAAGATAATAATAGATAAAATTTTAAACATATAACATTTTTTTTTAACTAATTACGTTTAAAAATTTTCTAAGCTAATGTGTTAGAATAATATAATTAATCATTGGCACAAGTACAGCATTGATCCTAAAAAGAAAAGAGGTCAGGGTAATTTTAACACTCATGACTTAATTTACTTTCAAATTAAAACTTAGAATATAAAAAGTGAAGCAAATATTTGAAATTCTGCCCAACATTTATAATTTTATTTTTACATGTTATTTTAGGGTTTCATTAACTTTGCGAGGTGGTTATTGACCTTCTATAATTATTTTACGCTGGTAAAATATTAAGATAATAATAATACGAACAGGTAGATCCAATAAAAGACACGCCCAGATGAAAGTTGAACTACGGTCATCCATTAAATTCTTTATCTTGTCTATCCTTATCTGATTATATCTAACGTTAGTTTGAGTCGATAATCTAAAAATATTTTTTTTTTTTCTCAAAAAACCCCTCCAAGCAGCTCAAACTTATTAATTCAAAGGAGAAATGGTTTATTATGCGTGGTGTAACATTTCAAAGCCACATATGTAAGAATATATATGGGGAAAAAAAAATGATAAAAAACACAAATAAAATGTTAACTTAATTTTAACAATTTACGTCAAAAATTATGTTTTGCTTATAATTAATACACATTTCAATACTGCCACTTTTTGAGTTAAGGGCAGCATAATATCATATTCGGTGTAGCATATATCATGTTCGGTATAATTTTTTTCCCTAATGCAACTGGCAATACAAAGATAGTTATCTTTTATGCCATAAGCAAAGGGCTGCACAGCTGTTACTCATTTAATATTATCCAGGCGGCACGTAGCTTGTAGATATGCAACGGGCGCAAGTAACATTACTCCCACAACATTCTACGATCCTATTAGACCGGGACCTACGGTTTAAAGTGGATTCAGAACCACTATAAGCATCCATGGCACATCCAGGACTCGAACTCGAAACCTGTGGTACCGAGTGCTAGCCACTCGGCCATCAGGTCCTGGTGTAGCATAAATTATTGTAGCTATGAAATCAATGCATCTCCAAATGATTATATTTAAAATTAGTTTATGTTGATAATCTAAAAAAAAAAAAAAAATTAAACTCAAGAAAATGAACTCAGAGAAATGGCTTATTACACATGGTGCAACATTCCAAAGCCGCATATTTAAAAATATTGAAAAAAAAAATATAAAAGAAAAACAAATAAAATGTTATAACTTAATTTTAACAATTTACGTCAGAAATTATGCTTAGCGTATAATTAATATATATTTTAATTACATGCACGTTTAGGGTATCATATCATATTCGTTATAGTATAAATTATTGTAGCTAGCAATTAAACAATATATCTCAATATGATTAAAAATAAATTATAAGGACACATGAAATACTCTGAATTTGACCATTTTTATAATATTATAATTACGTTCCGTCATCCAAAAATACACAATTTCAACAAAAATTTATGTACCATATTTTTTGCAAAAAATTATTTAAATAAAAAAAAAAACCAATTTGATGCAAATCTATAAATTTTAAAACATTTTGCTTTTACTCTACATAGAAATTTGTGCTAAACTTTCTATAAAAAATGAACAGATATCGAACAAAGTAAGTTTCTTCCCTCTCATAAAAGAACTAAAAAAAAAAAAAAAAAAATTCAAGTATGCAAACATCCGGCATCCATTTCTCAACCACGATCCACTATGACACGTGACATATCACAATGATACATCTATAAATCATTCCGGAGGACAGGTACGTGATTTATAACCTTTCCGATCAAAAATCGCAAAGAGGGTTACATTCAAACAATCTGTCTGGAATTAGAGCGAAACAGCCAAGATGTGCTGAACCTTGGAGATGAGCGCGAGACCGTAAAAAGACCCAGATTTAAGCTTTGATCTTAAAGGAATACATATATATTTTTATTTTCATTTATATTTACTACACTGCCGAGGTCATATTTCGAAGATGGCTATGGGAACAATAAATTCATTCTGTTTACAATCTTTTATTGACTTTTTCAAAGCATTTAGATCAAACATCTGATGTTTATTTAGCGTATCAATATACCGTGGCCTGCCTGTGCAAAGGCTAAATATAGCTAACGGTATCAAATAAACAAAATAATTGCTCTTTGAAGACCTGAGTAGGTTACGTGAAAAATCCCTAGAACTCTTCAGAAATTTTTAAGAACATTACGGCAACATTCAAGTGGAACTGGCTGTGTGGATAAGAAGTGCCTCACTGAGGCTGACATTAAACAATTTTTTCCAAGAATAAATTTCAAGACAAATTTCCACTTTTAAAATAATAAAATTGTAAATGTCTGAATTTCGCTCGTATAGAGTATTTCTCATCGAATGCCAACAGTTTTAAAGTGTGATGTGGACATTTAAAAATCCTGTTTTGGATATACGAGATTTCTATGTCAAATTAAAGCAATGTGCATTAAATGTGTAAAATGGTGTTATTTTAGCCCTTTATTAGCAGCGAAACAGTGGCAACAAGAAAAAGTCAAGAAATTTATTAAGAAAATAATAGTCTATTCAAGAAAATAGAGGCATTAAATTTTAGTTAAAAATATTCACATTATAGCAATGACGAAAATGATATTATACAAAAATTGTAGACTGACAGAAAAAAAAATCATTTTTATTTGTTAATTTTTAATTAAAATTTTTTTCAAATTTGTTTACGTAAATCCCTAGAAGTCAAAACAATAATAATCTCAAAAAAATAAAAGAATTTCATTTTACGCTCCGCCATTTTTAGCATGTAATGCAATAGACATCAATTTAAAACACACTCACAGTATTTCAATATTTAACAAAAATTACGCAACTCAGTTTAAATTTAGAAAACTATTAGGCCTGTACCAGTGTCATTATACAAAATTGTAACTGACAGCAAAAACATAAAAAAAAAATCATTTTTATTTATTAATTATTAATTAAAATTTTATTAACAAATTTGTTTACAAAAATCCCTAGAAGACTAAACAATAATAATCGCGTCATAATATAAAAAAAATTTAAAAAAAATGTATTTTACGCTCAATAGTATCATCATTATCACAGTATCAGTACAGTTAGTTACAGTATCAGGTCAGTTAATAGCATCAATTCATCACATCAATTTCGTCACATTTTTAGAATGTAATGAAATAGATATCAATTTCATCACATTTTTAGAATGTAATGAAATAGATATCAATTTCAATAATCTCTTGACACACCCCAGTATTTCAATATTTCACAAAAATTACGCAACTGAGTGTAAATTTAGAAACTGCACCGTACTAAATTTAGACACCGCATCTACAATTTCGTATAATAACTGCTGCAGTGTCATTATACGAAATTGTAGACCGACAAAAAAAAAAAAATTGTTAATTATTAATTAAAATTTTTAACAATTTATTTACGAAAATTTAGAAATGAAAATGAATGAAACTTACGAAATGAAAATTTAAAAACAGCATCTATAATTTCGTATAATGACTGCAGTGTTGTTATACGAAATTGTAGACCGACAGAAAAAAATCATTTATATTTATTAATTATTAATTAAAGTTTTTTAACAAATTTGTTTACAAAAATCCCTAGAAGCTAAAACAATAATAATCGCATAAAATAAAAGAATTACACTTTAAACTGAGATATTTTTAGAATAGAAATGCAATAGATATCAATTTCGACAATCTCTGACGGTACCATCTCAACAATCTCTCAGTATTTCAATATTTCACAAAAATTCCGTAACTCGGTTTAAATTTAAGAAACACTACTATGTTGCATCGGTGACACATTAATCACCATCTATAATGTTATTAATAGAAAATATTACGAAAAAAAAAAAAGGCAGTCAAATACAAAAATATCCCAGACAGGCAAGCACTTAAAGGCACCAAAAAAAAAAAAACAAAAAAACAGAGGCTATTTACCTTTTTCTCAAGGTCGCATTTAATACAGCGAAACATGCATCATTAGTTAGTTTTTTACACGGTAGATGATCATACAATAGTTAACATCTTGATTCTTAAAATATGCATGACACGTTTGTAGCACAGAAACAGCATATTTTATTTCGTATTTATTCCAGAAGAGATAAAAACATTTTTAACGCAATAGAATCGCTACGAAATGTGACCAAGCATACAAAATTTTACCATGCAAATCTATGTTGCGATATAAAGCGTTAAACATTGAGTCGAGACACTAAACATTTATACGATTCTCTGCAAAACTGATTGATCAGTAATTAATGTTGAGATGTGTTCCCAAAATTTCAAAACATGAATATACAAATACAAGGGTAACTCGAGTGAGAGAATAAGAGGTAAACTCTATTGCATGGTATACCTGCAATACTATTTCCTTTCGACACAGTTAAAGAACTGGGTTTGGTATGTCGTTCCACGGTCATAATTTTGCACACTAGTGCCTCGGATTGGGTCCTACAGTTTAAAGTGAATTCTGAAATACTAACAAATATCCACCGGCAGGATTCGAACCTGAAGCCTGTGGTACCAAGGGCCAAAGGCGCCTTTAAGATTTATAAGATTGAAATCTTCACTTTAAAACTTAAGACGCTTAATATCGTTGTTGTTCTAATGCAGCTGGCAATATATAGACAGTTAGTGTTTATGCCATAAGCAAGGGCTGCGCCGCTGTTTCTCATTTAACACTACCCAGGGAGCACGAGTAGCTTGAAGATATGCTAAGGACACGAGTAACACTACCCCCACAACACTCTACGAGAGTATTAGACCTAGGTTGGAGTGGTTATTAGCCATGACATTCTATAGTCACAGAGTCTCTATAGTCACTCTATAGTCATAGTGACAGCGACCTACGGTTTAAAGCGGATTCCGAACAACTACAAACATTCATGGCACCGTCGGGACTCGAACCCGAAACCTGTGACGCCGAGAGCCAGATTGCTAGCCACTCGGCCATTAGGTCTCGGAGACTTAATATTAAAGACTTTCTTTGAATCCTCAATTTATGTTACTGGTTACTTTCTAATGGGGGTCTGATGGCCGAGTGACTAGCTCTTTGGCGCTCTGTGTCACAGGTTTCGGATTCGAGTCCCGGTGGTGCCATGAATGTTCGTAGTGGTTCGGAATCCACTTTAAACCGTAGATCTCGGTCTAATATGGCTGTAGAGCGTTGAGTTTACAACCCACACCTAGTAAAAAAAAAAAAAAATAACCTGTCTAGAAATCCGCCAGCATGCAGACGGCATTGGCCAATCATGTTGCTGTTGCGCCAATGATGATGATGAGTAGCTGATCTCCACCATGAGATAAACTACTAACCACCATTAATAATGATAAACAAGGAAAATTATGCAATATTAATATCTAATTATTACCGTATTATTTAATCAATTGTTTATTGTAAACATGAAATAAAAATAGTATATATTCTTTAAACTTTTGGAACTTAGCCCCGTTCTGAGAACTCCCCTTTCGCATAACACGGTACTTTTTAAGAAACAACAACAATGCTATATGAAATATATGACCAGTATATAAACATAGAATCACAAATCAGGACAACCTTTATGTCATTTCTATGTTATTGTCGTTGTCTTTTTTCAATTCCTTCTATTAGCTCATACTCTCCCTATATATATATATCTTGTTCAAATTTTCAATCGTTCATAAAATACTTTCTATTCCTCCACTCAAGTTCGAATACATTTTTTTTTTTTTTTTAACTTGTAGTGGACGACACTTGATGTTAAAACAGTTTTTTCAAATATTAATTCATTCATTAAATTTAATTGAATAATTTTAGGGTTGTTTTTTTTTTTTAAGTTGCCTATATCTACCGCCAGATGAACTTTAAAAAAAATTACAATTTGCTTATTAGCACTAAATTAAAATTACCACTAATCAACTTTTAAAAAGTGTTTTCGAAATAGCAGGCAAAAAATTTCAAGGTTCTCTTCATCCTAGCTTGTTTTTTATTCAGAATTTTCGTATTCACTTTCCCTTTTCTATTTTGCAATTCTTTTGCTCGACACGTACATAAGCATTTTTTTTTTTAAAGCAAACATCATTTAAGATATCAATTAAAACTAAAAATAAAAATCTCAAAAAGGGCAAACATCAAATTGTTTACAAAGACATTATGCATGATAAGAAAAACTGAAGGAATTCTGATTGCATGCATAGTTAAGCACACATTTGAAACCTTGACAACATTTTGTAAAACGAAATAGAAGTTTAAAACTAATAATAGACTTGAAAATTGATAAAATCATCATTTCTATGTCCTCATTAGTAGACTAAATATAATGCGATATATCTACAAACTATTTCGCTTTAAGGAAATGGGAGAAATCCTAACAAAACAGCATTTTCCCCAAGTTTTGAAAATTAATTGTAATTAGATGTCGTGAAAAAAATAAGCCAGCAAATCTTTTTATCACAAAACGTCAGCCAATTTAACAACTTACAAATTTCTAAATTCGTGCAACAAAAACGAAATCAAGACATTCTTATGTGATAGCAAACGTATTAGCATTGTGAATTTAATCTATGAATTGGCATTTTTCTTCGACAAGTGAAAAATAACATTACTAGTAATAAATAGATATGTCATTCATTTTTACACACATGTATGAGTGTTTTATAGGTTTGGTTTATCGCTCTATGGTCATATTTACTTTTTTTTTCCCCACATTTCGGGCTAATTAGACCGGGACCTACAGTTTAAGAGAGCGTTTTATAGGATCATATGCCAGACACATTAAAAAAAAATCAATGAAATTATCTACAAATTTTCCTTACTACACAACATCTGATTTAATAATAGAAATGGATGAATCGATTACTTGTTAGGGATGCTAAACAAATATATGCAGCGCAAAGCTGCTTTCTTTGTAAAAAAAAAAAAAGTGTAATAATTATGGAATTTTCATCTATTTTTTTCTTTTAATATCATGCAATGTAAGTTTTTAATGATAAAATTAAAATTATTTCTATATAATATTTCATCCCTTATGACGCCGCTCTTTTTTAATCGTCCGATTTCGTCGCTTGCCATTTTCGTACTATTGTTTTGCCGCTCTACGGTCATTTTGTGCACACTTTGACTAATTAGATCGGGGCCTACATTTTAACGTGGATTACGAACCATTCACAAACATCCATGCCACCGCCAGGATTCGAACATGAAGCCCGTGGTACCAAAGGACAGAGAGCTAGCCAATTGGCCATCAGGCCGCCCATACTATTGGTGATCGAACTATATCATATTGATATGCAAGTTTCGATATAATTATAGAATCACTACATTACAACATTTTATTGCTAAAATTAAAATAGATATTAATTAGATATATAGATTTATTAAAATAAATATAAAATTAAAAATAGATATCGCATTCAAATGCGATTGCAAACGTTTTTCCTCACGAAAGAAATGTTGCAATCTTTCTTTAAAGCGACCTTCTGTATCAGACAGGAAAAAAAAAAGCGAGTACGGAATAAAAACTGGATACAATAGAATAATTTTACTAACTTTTAATTTCGGTTTACAACCTATAGAAAAAGCATTCGAAACGGATGCGAACCTTAGAATTTTAACGACATTTTGTGCGCGTGATTTTGTTTTTTTACAGAAGAGTTCCTCCTTATCTTGCAACAGGAGGTTTACGGTACATTCTGTGGTTGATTAGTCACTTCCATAATAAACCTCGGAAACCGCATGGAAAAAAAAAAAAAAAAAAAAAAAGTAGTAAACGTTGACGTCATGAAACACAAGAAACGTTTTTGTGATGGAACATTACATCGTATAAATAATTCAATAAATCGATCGACCTGAATCAAATTAATCTTCCACCCAAGGACATTTTCGTGGGCGTGGGAAGCATGAGAAAAAAAAAAGAACCGATTACGAAAATCACTCTATGCATGAAATTAAAACATTGAGAAATCCTTCATGAAATTTAAAACAGATTCTGAAAAGTGAACTATTCGTGAAACTAATTTAAAACAACAATTATTCATAATGTGTTTTTTTTTTCTAATACAGCTGGCAAACACTTAGACAATTGTCTTGGATGCCTTAAGGTAAGCGCTGCACAGATATTACTCACTTTGCATTACCCAGGGGCGCGTGTACTTGAAGATAAGCCACGGACGCGGAGTAACAATGCCCCCGTAACGCTCTACGATCATATTAGACCAGGACCTACGGTTTAAAGTGGATTCGAACCACTACAAACATCCATGCCACCGCCGGGACTCGAACCCGAAACCTCTGGTACCGAGCGCCAGACACTCGACCATTCAGGCCCAAATAAATATACATAATACAAAATAAAAAGTAAAGTAAATTAAGCTGCAGAAAACCACAACAAAGAAAGTAAATTTAAAATTAACTAATATATATATATATATATACACACACACACTCTGGCGCTCAATGCCACAGGTGTTCACGTTCGAGTCCCATCGATGCTTGTAGTGGTTCAAAATCCACTTTAAACCGTAGGTCCCGGTCTAATATGACTGTAGAAGCTAACAGGGGTTAATAATACAACACACGTGTAGGGCTAACAACACTACACGGTAAAAGAAAATATCTCCTGTCTCGAAATCTGCCAGTAGGCAGACAGTCTTGGCACACCATGGGGTTGTTGCGCCAATGTTGTTGATTATATATATACACTTTTTTCAATGAATACAAACCTCAGAATACCATAACGAAAGTATATGCCAGCTTAAATGAAGCAACAATAATACATTCTAGTAAGATGGGCAAAAATATCAAACTGAATAAAAAAAAAAAAAATTAGCATTCAAAAAACCACTATAAAAACAATTATAATTTAAAAACGTATTCGGAAAGCTTATAAAATTGGAAAAAATAGCTGAAGTTCTAAATTTGGATGATAAACAAAACTAAAATTGGAAAAAGCAAAAATCTAAAATTAGGGAAATATCAACAATAGTAAATTATATATAAAAAAAATAAATTTAAATAGCAAAAAATACCTTGAAAATATTAAAAAAAAAAAAAAAAAAAACACAGTTCTGCAAAGTAAAATCTTCAAACAAAAAATATAAAATCAACTTAATAGCTTTATATTATCACTAAATAAATCCCAACAATTCTCTAAATATTTTAATAATTAAAAAAATTAAATGAATAAAAAAAAATCAAGTTGTTCACTTTCTACATATTTTAATGATTAATAAATCATTTACGATTGGAGCTATCTAACATAACAAAGGTATTAGGAAAAAAATGTGAGTTAGTTAATCAAGTTGAATGTCCTCATAAAAAAGAACATTTCACAAAATTTAAGGTTAACAGACTATAATGATATTCAATTTCTGAATAAACGAATCATAAGAAATAACTTATTAGTTAAAACGAAAGAACTGTTTTAATGACCATTTATATTATTTTTGCAACAATACACGATAAAAGTCTCTTTCAATTCGTGTTTTTGGTGCAATGTTTGCAATAAAGACAAATGAAGAAACAGGTGTTTAGCTTTCGTCTAATAGGGGGAGTTCTTCGAAATATGAAACATCGTTAGAAGAGGTTTTGGCACTATTTTGGATACATAGGAAAACAAATCCTTCGGTGTACAAATAAAAAACTCACACACTACAGAAAATACAGATTCGTTCATAAAATAATCAACATAATTTCATAAAATAATTAAGATTAACAGTTATTTTTCTAAACAATATTCTTAATTTTTTTTTTTCTGCATAGGGATACTTTTTTTTTTTTTTTTTGTGCGGAAATATCAAAATAAAAAAATTAAAAATTTAATAGATTTATAATATTTCAAACATAAAGCAATAAATATTAGAGTTTTTGCATAACTTTTTTTTATCGTCTGATATTTTTCTTCCCTAGCGCGCATGCTCATAGGAAATTGCGCATGCGCATCTGTAATAATGTTTCCTATGAGCATGCGCGCTAGGGAGATGAAATATCAGACGATAAAAAAAACGTTATGCAAAAACTCTCTATTATTTAAATGCCACTTAAACTTTAAGTAAGAATGCTCACAAAAATAAGAAAGGATTCAAGAACTAGGAACAAACAAAATTTACAAAAATTAAAACATCGTTTTAAATAAATTATCGTCATATCGATGACGATTGATATCAAATTCAGCATCGATATAAATTTCCGTTGCCATTTTCAAATAAAAAGTGATACTTAAACGCAAATAAATATGGCATTTGTGTGTTTTATACGAATAACTGAATGTTAATAGCAATATTATTTAAATGCCACTTAACTTTAAATTAGAATATTCATAAAAATATGAAAAGCAGCAAGAACTTGAAACTAAGAAAATTTACAAAAATTAAAATATCGTTTTAAATAAATTATCCTCATATCGACGATTACTATATCAAATTCAAGCATTGATAATAATTTTCGTTGTTGCCATTTTCAAATAAAAAAAAGGGAGTCTTATAAGCAGACAAATATGGCATTTGTGTGTTTAGTACAAATAACTTCTGATAATGGCACTACACAAAATATTCTAACGTATGCAGAAACTAGTATTTCTATACCAGTCAATAATTTTGTACAATTTCAAACAAAAAGGTGCAGGTTTTTAATAAAATGCGAAAAAAAAAAAAAAAGGAATTTTTTTTTTTTTAATTGATTGTTTATTGGGAGAGGCAAAAACGAAATTTATAAACTTCTCAGAAAATCTGCAGTTTCAGCAAAAAAGGTTAGTGAAGCATATAACCGCACAAATCATGCCGAACTTGTTTTTTTTTTTATTCCGAATCTCCTTATAAAAGATTAAAAAGTCGAAACATTAGAAAAAGGCAGCTGTAGTTAGCCTTAATGTCATCCTGGGTGATTTTATCGGGAATTTAAGGAAAATGCGCAACAATGCGGGTTAAACTACTTACAAAAGAGGTAAAAGAATTCAAGTTGAACTGTATTTCTTACACGCCGCAATTCATATATGGGAGGAAAATTGAACTGACATAGTTTTCAAGATCACGAATAAAAATACATATAAACGAGCATTTAAAAACTAAATAGTAGCAAAATGCTTTTATATATAGTAAAAGCTGGAATGCAGAATTTAAATATATTACAAGTTTATTTTAAAAGACCAGATAAAAGGCATGCTCAAAATCAGGGATGCACAGTTATTTATTTTTAGATGAAAGAGCAAAAGAAACAAGTATACTCCTTAAGAATCATATAACTACGATATAATAAGTAGAATAATAAATATTTTTATGGATTGCATATTTTATATGTATAATTACAATTTTTTTTTTTTTATAGTTTGAATTTTAGTCAATAAGATGGTATCTTCATTGGGAATTATTAAATCTTTTCTCCTTACCTTTGCTCAAAGGTCCGATTGCAGATTTTATTGATTGCACAGATTATGGGTGAACAGTATCACACGTAATTTTTTATTTTAAAAAGTAATAATTTTTTTAGACATTCATATTCCAAACAAAAAAAAAAAAATTAAAGCAAGGAAAATTACCGACTATATAGTTTAATTAAAAAAAATATATTAATACATTAGATTCAATTTTGTTTTTCATTTTATACCAGCTACTAGATAAAAACTCGAGTTAATAAAGAGCAAGTCTGGACTCAGAATTCCGATCTAATATATATTATCCTAATAAGTAACGAAATCTTAAAACTAACAGCTGATCTCTCGTCAACCCTTGTCCATATCAATACCCTGTCAATCCTATCAATGAATAAGGTTTGTCGCTCTACGATCAATTTCTGCACACTTTGGGCTAATTAGATCGGGATCTACAGCTTAACGTGGATCCCGAACCACTCGCAAACATCCATGTCACCGCCAGGATTAAGCCGATGGTAGCAAAGGCCACAGTGCTAGCCAATTGGCCATCTGGCCGCTGTACGCGATTTAGAGATTTGCAATTAGTTTTAAGAATCACTACGTATTTTATGGATTGCTAAAAAACATTAGCTATTTTAGAATTTCACTCATCGAAGTAGCAGTGGTTGTTGCTAGGAAATCCAAAGCTATTTGGATCAATATATCAATTAAACATTCTTAAGCATAAATATTTTTAAAAATCGACTAATAGAAACCATTTAACTCATTTTTTTGCACATGGTTACTATAAAAACTGAAACAAATATCCCAAATTCTTATTTATTGAAAATTTTCTGTAGAGCGGTTATAAGAAAGGAGTTAAAATGATGTCCATGATTTTTTTTTTTTTTTTTTTTTGTAATTTTGAATTTCAAAACAATTGTAATTACTTAAACATTTTCCTTTAATTTTCCCTCAGAGTTTTTGTATAGCACTACATGTTGTTAACGCCAAATTTTGAACCTTATTCCTCATTCCCTATTTATAAAATTGGTCAAGCCGAGGTTTGTTGCTCAACGGTCATTTTTTGCACACTTTAGGCTGACTAGACCGAGACTTACGGTTTTAAAGCGGATTCCGAACCACTCACAAACACCCATGCCATCGCCAGGATTCGAACCTGAAGCCTGCGGTACCACCGGCCACAGCGCTAGCCAATTGGCCATCAGGCCGCATAAAATTGGTAAAGGGAAGAAGTTAGGGTCAATGCAACAATATGCAAAAATCATCTAATAAATAAGGTTCAGAAATTTGAGAATGTTAAGCAATAAGTTTTGAAATTGCCTTAATTGAAAAGCAACCTATGAGAATACTTTCCATGATAAACAAATGAAAAATTTATTAAAAACAGCCACCACTTACAGAATTCAAATATATAAATAACATTGCATAGATTTTAGCCTTAACAAATTATCCATATATTTTACAAAAACTGATCCTCTATTGTGGCTTTTAGTCAGAGGGGTACAGATTCTCCAATTCTAAATTCTTTATTAGTATTGAAAACTAAAATAAGAGCTTAAAATAAGCATCCATATTTCCAAGAACAATTTAAAGCAGAACTACTTTGTATAACGCTTGATTATTTGCTTATAACAAAACTTAAATTACATAATAACTTGTATTTAACATAACGTTTTCTTGAATTATATCAAAAAATAAATTTTATGGCATAGAAGGTCAAAGTGGTGCACTTTCAGTTTTGTCAGTGTTTGTGTATATGTATGAATATGCGCGCGCACGCGTAAGTGTAATTACTAGCTACACATTTATTTAATTAAAACATCATCATTGACGCAACAGCCCTACGGTGGGCCAAGGCCGTCAGCTTGCTGGCAGATTTCGAGACGAGAGATGTTTTCTTTTTACGGGGTAGGGTTGTCAACCCTATGCCCAAAGTTCTATAGCCATAATAGTTTGGGACCTATGGTTTAAAGTGGATTCGAATCACTACAAACATCCATGGCACAGCCAGGACTCGAACCCGAAACTTGTGGCACCAAACACCAGAGAGTTAAGCACTCGGCCAACAGGCCCCTATTTAATTAAACAATTTTACAATAGCTAATAATTTAATTTTTAAG
This sequence comes from Caerostris extrusa, assembly GCA_021605095.1. Classification (NCBI taxonomy): domain Eukaryota; kingdom Metazoa; phylum Arthropoda; class Arachnida; order Araneae; family Araneidae; genus Caerostris; species Caerostris extrusa. The sequence continues at coordinate 52,874 of BPLR01002500.1, forward strand.
TCTTAATTTTATAAATAAAAAATTTGAATTCGTTTTATTATGTCAATTATTGAAAAATATAGACTGAAACAACTACTAAAATTTGATTTTCTAAAAATGAAACAATTTGGATGTTGACACCTATTGCATATAAATTATTCATGCATAAAAATAATAATAATCAGAAAAAAATCAAACTTGACAAATTTTTTTTTTTTTTTTTTTTAAAGTTGATATTTGTTAACAGAAAATCTATTGTAAACAGGTGAAACACTCTTCCCAGAAATCGCAAAAAGACCGCGCTATACTCTTAACATTAACAAATAATTTCCTCCTTTCTGGAGATATTTCGATTTCGCCTCGTTAATGTTTTTCTTTTTATTGCATTTTGTTATTGGATTTATCATCACTGCTTATTCCTTTAATATTTTTGCTTGTGATTTTATTCTCTTTGTATTTCTATTGTAACTTTGACTTTCTGTCTTAATTGTAATGTTTTTGTTTCTTATGTTAGAAATTATTATTCCTTCTCTGATTTATTTAATTTTTCTCACAATTGGCAAAGGGCTCGACCACAAGTCACTGTTCACCATTCGCCAAGTGGAGGTGTGGTCGCTGGGCGACCAAGGCACTCTATCAAGTCACCAATAATAAACAGGTGAAAAACCTTTAGACCTTAGAACCTAAATTATCAACTTCTAAGAATAACTAAGAACAATATTAGAAGGGCATTATTTATTTAGCTTCGAATATTTCGAAATTACAACAAACATTAAACGGACAAACGAGTTTTAACTAACTATTAACAGAATATTTATTTAACATAATTAAAAGATTACTTAGTGCCAGTTGAACGAAATTTGGCATGCCAAAACTCCAACGACAGATACGTACTATGCGCTTATCTTGTACATGGATAAGTCTAGACCGATAAAGGAGGGATCAATTCAGCATGGCAACAAACAAATATTGTAATCTTTTAAGAAGTTGTTCTAAACGAATTCGAGCGATAAGGAACGTGATATGCTAATAACATAAAGACATTAACCTTTACAATAACTATTTTATGTCTGCAATAATAATCAATACTTGAGCAGTTTTGTTGAAGTTGCATTCAAAGGAATAAAAATAGCGATATTAAAAAATTACATTTAATTTTTTTTTTATCACATAATTCTTTAAATTCTTACTTGTTGATTCATAAAAGTCATTTTTGTATAATTATGAAATGAAGTACATATATATTTTTCATATATGAGTAATTATGTATACGTATTATCTTAAAGGATTACATTAATTACAATATCAATATGTAAATTTTCGATAAAATTTTAAGAAATTTGCTATTATTTACTGAACTGAAATTTCTATAAAATAATCTGCAAAATTTGAAAAAAAAAAAATAATAATCAATTCCACCTTACAAGTTTACACTATTGCATATTGCATTTAATAGTGTTTCTACAGGTCTGTTTCCAGATTTAGCATTGTAATACCAAATACTTACACAACATATTTTTAATAAATTTCCTTTTCTTTTTTTAATGCATTTCTTTAATTCATAACTTAATCTTAATTTAATATTTAAATGTAATGGTCAGTAATTACTTGGTAGTTAGAACATAAAAAGTGTATAGCAGTAGGACAATAAGGGTGCATTTTCATTGGCAACGTGATGTCAACTTTGATGAATTAAGATTACAATCAATCTCGATCGCTAATACGATTCGTCAAAGTTTACATCGTGTTAGCGTCGCGTTGGCAATGGTTTGATGCTCATTTCTGACATATGCTGCTTAATAACAGTAACTCATGATATATTCTACTAACAGTTGTCAATTTTGGCAACAAGGTTATTTTCTAGATTTTTGGTGTGTACACTGATTTACGATATTGAAAATACACTCTCTAATGGAAAAAGTGCATTTCCCCCTAGAGTAAAGTTAAATACATTACAAATTCATCAGATTATTGACAAATGAAAAGGAATTAGTTCTAAAAAAAATATTCAAACTGTAAAATTAAATTTGAGAATTAGCTGTATAATTATTGCTGCAATTTTAAGGAAATATCTTTAAAAATTTTAAATATTAAAACATTTTTCAGTTAAATATTATATTTAATTTTCTAAAAAAAAATTTGACCATTGTAAAATATAGTATAATAAACCGTAATCATTTATGAAATCATTCTCATAATTGATAGATCATTATATTAATTACTTTAGTGATAATGCAAAATATTAGACAAAAGAACTTTGTTTCCAGAATAATAGTAATTAATGAGGAACAAAAATAAAACAAATCGAAGTCACTAAGTTCAAAATAATTAATTCAATTATATTACTGTCAATATGCACATATGCACATATACATATATTTTGGAATATTTATACTTTTTCATATACATACTTAAAATAAATTAATCAGAATTTATTATTATTTTAGTCGTAAAATATTAAACATTCTATTATAATAATCAGAAGAAATGAATTCAGTTCATAATTTATATATTAATTCAATTATATCACTGTCAATATAATGGCACATACACATATATTTTTGAATATTTATACTTTTTCATATACATACTTAAAATAAATTAATCAGAATTTATTATTATTTTAGTCGTAAAATATTAAACATTCTATTATAATAATCAGAAGAAATGAATTTAGTTTTGTAGCTAATTTTTAAAAATATTTCTAACTAGAATTCATAATATTGAATTAATTTGAAATTCTTTAAAAACTACAAAGTAATTTGATATATGTAAATTGTACACATAATTTATATATTAATAACTATATTAGAGCCCAAAACAGTAAAATAAAAATATAATAAACTTTGTAATGTAATTAATCAAATTATTTTAATGAAAAATGAGTTAAATATTGAAATTGATATTTATAGTAGAAAAATAATTTATCTTATTAAAAAAAAAAAAAAAAACCTTTTTAATGAAAAATTTTTGAAGGTGGGTATAATACTTTTAAGTGGATAACAATTTAGAAATGAATATATGAAATTGCTTTTTCCACATCATATATTGAATTACGATTTAAAGTTTTAAAACAGATTGAGTGTTTTATATAATTATTTTCCAATTCTTTTTCTATAATGCACTGGATTTTTTTTTTTAATACTTCCCAAAATTATATATTTATCATTTTATTGAAACAAAGTTAAAAGTATTTAATAATATAATACATCAAATAATATTCTAGATTGCCTAAATGTTAAACACAAAATTACACACATATATAATATTAAATATAAACATATATATATTTTATATTAAAAATAAATTCATACCTAGTTAAAATTATTTACTAGCCATTATTATTATTATATGATAATGAATTCTATGATTTGGAATGGTGCTTGAATAAATGAAATAAATTTTATAAGAAACAAATGTAATTGATAATACAATTTTAAAAATCATGTAAAAGCCAAACTATGGATGTATAAGCAAAAATCCCTTCTCCCCTTCCTCAATTGCCTCAAAATGAGAAGCTCACAGTTTTAAATGATTTAAAATATGCCATACGTTAAAGAAATCATTTTGTAAACTAACATTACATTTTATGCTTTAAAATGCTTTTTATTTGACATTTGTTAATGTATAACTGATTAATATCCTGAAACAGGTTATTAAGATTTAAATAAGGAAGAAAGTAACTTTTCATTATTTAAAACAACACAAAAATCTAACTGTTTTACTTCCGATGTTTATTTTATTTAAAAACAGTAATTTATCATTTTATCAAAATTTATTTTGGTTTATTTTAATATAAACACACATTAATTCCCCAAAGAATTAATTAAATTTAAATGGAACTCCCTAAAATCAGTTTAATTTACAAACTAAAAACTATGCTATTTATTAATTCAGTTTTTTATATTAAATGAAAATCTATTATATAATTTTAGATTTTATTCAGATTAAATCATTTAAAAATATTAAATTGAATTATAGACATTTTAAAATAATTGGTGGAAAAAATATTTATTTTATTAATAAAAATTTCTTTTACATGTGAAATATTTCAAAGAGCAATTAATGATATTAAGACACATATGTTAAAAATAATGTAAGCAAAGATGACAACACAAGTTAAATATAAAACAAATCTTTAAAAGCAAAAAAAACAAAGGAGCATGTAAATAAAATGTCTTTCTAATTACAAGAATAAATAAATTATTAATAATGAATTTTTAAGATCTTAAATGAAAACATTAAATATGATTACATTTTATTTTCACTTTTTTTTTTTTTTTTTTGGCAAAAAGTTTTGTTAATATTAATACAAAATATTTGTATTTGTCTTTGCTTTTAACAATAATAATAAATAATAATCATCAAAATTTTCAATAGTTAAATTTAAATATTAAATCATCAAATGAAATTGGAAATGACTTAAATCAAAATTTTATTTAATTATTCTTGAATTTTCTGGCATTTCAAAAGATAAAATAGCTTAATGGCATTATTTTTCATATCCTGTATTCAAATAAAAATTTTAAAAACTGATAACCTATTTTTTTTAAATTTTTTAATTAATTCCATAACTAATTATTTATAATAAATTGAATAGGAAGAAATTCAAAAATTAACATACAATTTTATTTTAACTTATTTTTCAATATGACTAATGTGATAAAAACATTGAGACAATTCACATGGCAGTTACAAAGGAATTTTCCTTTTACATTTTTCTAACAGACAATATTTGCTATCTCATGATTATAAATTAATGTATTTTTATAAGTATTTTTGTTTCTCGTACATAAGTTATGTAAAATAACACAAGGACTTTTAACGATTCAAATGAACATAAAAATATTATAATGTTTTACCTAACCGAAAATTTTAATGTTTAAATTGAATGGATAAAATTGTAGACAATTCTTTCAATTATATATATAAAAAAAATATTTTATAAACATGCTATACAAATAAACACTACAGACATTTAATAGTTGTATAAATAATATAAGTACAGCAGTGACATGACTGAAAAAATTAATAATAAAATTTAATTATATTATTGAGTTTGCAGACAAACCCAATATTTATTTTTTGTTACGAAATTTGTTTTAAAGAAAATTAATAAATATTTGTTCAAATATATAAAAGCATTTTAATTTCATTAATTTTAAATGCAAAAAAAAACCTCATTAGTTTTAAATTAAAATCATAATTACCTCAATTGAAACAACATAAAGATCATCATTTTCGACAATAGTCAAGTAATATTAAGCCTACTCAGTAGAAAATTGATTTCAAAATAGAAGATATACCACTATCAAAGGCAGCGTCACCCTATTTAAAAGTGTGGGAAAATTATGATAGCCTTTACGTGATTTAAACCGATTCACAAAGTTTAAATGAATAAACTATCGGAAACGCAGATCATCAACAAACACTGACCGATGGAAACATTCATTTAATTTCTGTTATGGCATCACCTAAAAAGAAAAACCAAAAGTTCAAATTCCAAACAAATTTTGCTATAGTAGTGACATCTATCGGTAGAAAAATATATAACATGAATCACATTTTTTTTTTTTTTTTTTTCTTCTTATTTTCATTTCTAGTTTTTAAAACAATATTCCTTTTTTTTTTTTTTTAATTATAAACATAAATTTATTTTATTTAAATTTCTGCACATTTTTAATAAGTTTTGTCTTGTTTTGCAGAAATATTTGATGTAATTGTTAGTGAATTAGTGAATTATTTATTTATTGAACAAATTAAAACCACACAATTACAAACGAATCATATTATTTCCTTTTTTAAAAAATTATACATAAGGAAAAATTTTTATAAAATTTTGAATAATATAATTATGTTTCTGAGAATATATATATATATATATATATATAAAGGAGGAAAAACATTTAGTGCTAATTTATTATTTATCTTTTTTTTTTTTTTTTTCCTTTTCATTTTGCAATTTAAATGTACGTTAGATTCTAATTATTAAATGCTAACAAAATAAACTTACGATTTTCTACTGACCATAAAAAATTGGAAATTAAAAAGTATTTCACATTAATTAAATAATTATTGATTCATTTAAATTATTTTTCACCATTTAAATGATAAATATTTAAAAAAATGAAATAAGCTATGTGTACTTCATTTCATGATTAGTAAAAAACATATTTACTATTAATAATTAATAATATCATTTTATCATTTAAAGTTGGCTGTAGCAATTCTTTTAAAATTGTGTACTAATTTTAATATAAATAAAATGCATAACTAAAAAAATGTTTATCATAAAGTAAATAATTTTTGATATATGATAGTACAGGCAATTTTTTTTTTTCTTTTGCTGATTAGTAAATTAATTAACTTCCTTCTGCGAAAAAAAAAAAAAAAAAAACGGTTTTTTATAGGTAATAAAAACGTTGGCTTTCTGGATTATCCTCAAAACTCGATAGTGATACCAAACAAACAAGAAATAAAAAAAAAAAATTTAAGTCAATTCTTTTTTTTTTTTTTCACAATATTGCAGTATAAGTCCTTTATAAATAATTTTCGTTCATTTTTTAAGTTTATCTGGCGCCATCTATTGGTAGATATATGCAACTTAAATCAAAAACTAAAATTAATTAATTAAATTTAATTACTGAATTAATATTTGAAAACTGTTTTAACATCAGTGTCACTCACTACAAGTTAAAAAAAATGCATTTGAACTTGAGTGGAAGAATAAAAAGTATTTTATGAACGATTGAAAATTTGAACAAGATATAGGGAGAGTGTGAGCTAATAGAAGGAATTGAAAAATTAACAAATGGGTACGATAAATCCATAGGACAGGACAGTCATTTCATTGAGTTTGTAGAAAAATGCGAGATACTTGTGGATATTCTTCCATATTGCAGTGTCAAACTTAATGGAATTGTGCAGAAATACAATTAAGAATATTTATGTACAACTTACTGAGCATCATGAATAAATATGCTTATAAATATTTTTTTTATGAAAAAAAAAGATTTTCCCCTAATCTTATTTGAAAATAAAAGATTTAGCATTAAATCATTTTTAAAAATCTGCCATCCTGATCTTAAAGAAATGTTCTAAGATTTTTTTTTTTTTTTTTTTTTTTTTTTTTTTTTAAGCACTGTATTTATTTCAGAAATCTTCGATTTGTAAAAAAAATTTCAAAAACATTAATACTCCAGTTTTTATTTAAAAGTTTTAAGTTTTTATTTATTTATTTCTTACATATTATTCAAATATTTATTTTTAAAGATGCATTTTATTTTAATTTTCTTATAGAAACAACAAAATAAAAATTTTAAATTTATTTTTTTATTATATATAAATATCCTTCATTATACTGCGCATGCGAGAAACAAAAATCGTGATATAATCGATAACTAACAATCGTTAAGTAAATCGATATCTAACGTCAGTTGAATTTTAAACAATTATTCAGAATTATAAAAAGGAAAATTTGAATTCGAAGTTTACAGCTTTCAAAATTACAAAAAAAAAAAAAAATATCCTTACTTGCTGTATATTTTTCCAATTCCTTCTATTAGCTCACACTCTCCCTATATATATATAAATCTTGTTCAAATTTTTAATCGTTCATAAAATTTTGTATTCATCCACTCAAGTTCAAATACATTTTGTTGAACTTGTAGTGGATGACACTGGATGTTAATACAGTTTTTTCGAATATTAATTCTTTAATTAAATTTAATGAACTAATTTTAGTTTTTTTAATGTTTAAGTTGCATATATCTACCAGATAAACTTTAAAAAAAATGAATGAAAATTATTTATAAAGGACTTCCTGCAATATAGTGAAAAAAAAAAGTAGGAATTGACTTTGAAAAAAATTTTTTTATATATTACTTGTTTTTTAATGAAAAAGCTTTTGAAATATCCGAATGCTCATTATAACTGTATTATAGCTATATAAAATTTTCGTTGCTTCAACTTCTGACAAAACCTTTTTGAAATTCTTTACAATAAGTTATTTATTAAATAAAATTTAAATGTTTAATTTTGATACGGTTGAAAGAATTTATAACAGTATTATAGAAATTTAAAGAAAAAAAGAAAAAAGTGAACTACACGTATCATTTAAATACGAAACTGTGCCATTCCAGATGATTAAGATTTGGTAAAACAATTTGTGTTACTGAATAAACTGAAACTTTCGGGATTCATTTAAGTCTTTAATTATATAATTGACCAGAAATGATATTCATTTAAAAGCTGATGATGTTGTATATTATATCACTATACTGGAAGATAAGTTTACATGTATTGTTTAATAATGTTATTGAATTTAAATGAAAATAATCGAAATTTTAAAATTTAGGTGTAAAATACTAATGTTCCGTGGTGAGATTCGAGACCTATATGAACTGGAGATCAGATAGAAACCGAAGATATTTCAATATTATTTTTGAAGAAAGTTTGTACTCAATCTGTTCCATAATAATAGCAGCAGGTGATGAATTTAATTCGTGCCATAATAATAGTAGCGACTAGAGCTCAGTGCCACAGGTTTCAGATTCAAGTCCCGGCGGTGCCATGGATGGTTTCTTTGGTTTGTCGCTCCACTGTCATCTTATGCATACGAGGGCTAAACACCGGACTTACAGTTTAAAGCGGATTCCGAACCACTAACAAACATCCATGACCGGCCAGGATTCGAACCTGAAGCCTGTGATACCAAAGATCAGAGAGCTAGCCACTTGGCCGATCATGGATGTTTGTAATGATTTGGAATCCCGTTTAAACAGTAGGTCCCGGTCTAATAGGGCTGTGGAACGTTGGGCTGGCAACCCTACCCCGTAAAAAAAAAGAAAACATCTTTCGTCTCAAAATCTGCCAGTAGATAGTCGATGATGCCAGTAGGTAGTCGCCAATGATGATAATGATAATAATAGTAGCAAAAGATAATAAACATATAAAAAAACCAGATTAAATATAACAATAAATTAAAATTATTACACTTAATTTTAATTTTTGAATGTTTAGATAGTTTTCATCAATGTGAATATAATCCTTAAAGATCATTAACCCTCTATGGGCGCAATTTTTTTCCTTAAACATAAAATAAGTTATACAACGGAAAATCAAGAATTATTAGCAGAATTTTAAAAAAGTTACTGATTTAAACAATTTTATTCAATTCCTTCTATTAGTTCACACTCTCACTATGTATACCTTGTTCAAATTTTCAATCGTTGATAAAATACTTTTTATTCATCCACTGAAGTACAAATACATTTTTTTTTTTAATTGGTAGTGGATGACATTTGATGTTAATACGGTTTTTTCAAATATTAATTCTTTAATTAAATTTAATTAATTAATTTTAGTTTTTTTTTTTTAGATTTAAGTTGCATATATCTACCAATAGATGACGCCAGATAAAATTAAAAAAATGAAAATTATTTATAAAGGACTTTCTGCAATATAGTGAAAAAAGTAGGAATGGACTTTAAAAATTTTTTTTTTATATTACTTGTTATAATTAATTCACTTCTTAACTTTCAAGTAACAATGGTTATAGTGTTTTCACTTCTGTGCACAAGGGCATTCTATAAATGGTGGTAGAAACTAACATCGCAACAAGAAATTCATTAAAAGAATGAAATTTAGGCAAATAATTTGTCTAGCATATTTTTATAACATATACGCATATAACTAAATAATATATATATCTAACATATAGCATGTTTGATTAAAGTTTCAATACCACAGGTGAAAGTATGCACAAGTAGAGCCATTTAAAGCGTGAAGTAGAGGTACATTAATAACCATTGTAATCCTTCTTTCTTCTTGATTGGCGCAACAGTTCCATCATGGGCCAAGGCCGTCTGCCTACTGGCAGATTTCGAGATTGAGATGTTTTTCTTTTTACGGGGTAGAGATGTTAGCCCAATAGTTATATTAAACCGAGACTTGCTTAAAGTGAATTCCGAACTACTACAAACAGCCATGGCACAGCCGGAACTCGAATTAGAAACCTATGGCACCGAGCACTAGTCACTTGGCCATCAGTCCCCAACCATTGAAATTAATGTGCACAATTTTAAATGCAAGATGCTCAGTGATGTACAAGTAGTATCAGTGCCATAACTAGACGTTACTGTGTCCTGTGTAAAAAATGTGCACTTAGGTGCCTCAATTATTTAGGTTTAGTAAAATATATAATACACTCATGTCCATAAATTAAGGATAATGAAGTCCAGGAAAAGAAAGAGACAGAAGCAAAACAAATTTGACTTATTTGTAAAGTCTATTTATTAAACAAAAGGTAAAGAGCAAAAAAAGATGCTATATGTTTGGCATAATTAATAAATATTGCGATTTTTACTCCCTGGAGCAAATTTCAAAAAGAACCTATTTACAAAAAAACAGTATAACATGGTTAGTATGATGGTTAATATGGAGTATGTCTCCCGGACGATGCAATACAGGCCTAACAACGCCTAGCCATGCTGAGTATCAAATTATCAATCTGATCTTGGGGAATATTACACCACTCATCAAACAATGCCCTCCGAAGTTCCTGTTGACAGGTGGGAGGGGTTGACGGGCTGTCGTCCGCCAAGCATATCCCACACATGCTCTATTGATTCAAGTCCGGTGAGTATGCTGGCCAATCCATAAAGGATGATATCCTCCAATTGAAGGCATTCGTCTACAATGTTTGCACGGTGAGGACGGGCGTTGTCATCCCTAAACAGAAATTCAGCACCCATGGCGCCCCGAAACAAACGTACATGTTGTTCCAGAATGACATCCCGATAGATGTGGCCTGTCATCGTTACACTCTGAACATGCAGGTCAGTTCTGGAACCAAGAATAATTCCTCCCCAAACGAGCCATCCTGCACCACCGTAACGGTGTCGTTCAATGGTGTTCTCTTGGTGGTAACGGGTACCTGGCGCTCTCCATATGAAAGTCCGGCGAGAATCAGGCTGCAAACTAAACCTGGACTCGTCGGAAAACATCACACCAGACCACTGTTGCACGGTCCACAATGCATGCTCTCTACTCCAGGTTAATCGCAGGTGACAGTGAGTTGCGGTAAATGGAACACATCTGACAGGCCTACGAGCATATAGACCAATGTGCCCTAAGCGTCTGTACACGGTCTGCCTTGAAACTGCCGTACCGGTAGATTGAAGAGAGCTGACGAGACAGGTCTGATGCTGTGCTCCGTCTGTTTCTTTTGGCAGTAACTGCTAAATACCGGTCCTCATTCGGCGTTGTAACTCGGGGGCGACCTGTGCTGTAACATCTACTCACATTACCATCATCTTGGAATCGTTGCCAAAGCCTGGAGATGACACTCTGGGCGATTCCAAGTTCCTCGGATACTTCCAGCTGGGTACGTCCAGATTCCAGTCGTCCGATAATTCTACCACGTAAAAAATCATCCAAATGCTTCCTTTGTGCCATAACTATGCGGTTATTGCACTGAAAGGCTTTTAAAGGGCTTGTGAACAATTTTACTTCTTTGCCACCATTCCTTATATACCCCTCTCTTACACTCTCGTCATTGTGACGTACTATCCGCGCCATCTGGTGGTTTCCTGTAATTTGCATATTTTTCTTCAAGATGTGTGTGATAATTTTACAGGTGTAATTTTTATTTTAGAGTTCAATTTCTGTGTGATTCTGAATTATCCTTAATTTATGAGCATGAGTGTACAAACACATAACAATAGATTTTAAATTGCACTTTTCTGGCTTTTATTTCAGTAAATTCATTAGTTACATCATCATAATTAATATTTTTTAAATTGTATTTTATTGAAATAATAGATAGATCGGATAATGGTTCTGGTCCGATAGTTGGTCTTAAATAATTTTTAATTAGTTTTTAATATTTAATAATTTTTTTTTATTTAAATATTTAATATTAAGTTCTAATTTTGTCAACAATTTTTAAATAGTTTTTGCACGAAGCAATAGTCACGGGAAGAGTTAGAGATAGTTCGAAGAGCGACATTGATAATTGGACAGGGCTCAAATAAATCAAAATCACGAAGAACCTGTAGAGCTGTGGGGGCCCCACAGGTTAAGAATAGCTCAACTTCCAGTCTGCCAATATATATATATCAGTTGAACTTCATTAAGCCTGAAGACATAATTATCTTCTCAAAATTAAAATGAGAAGAAAGTTTAATAACAATGGCTTAAAATCTGCGTTAGTAACATCAACACGTAATAAAGAAAGACTAGAAGTAGAAACAACTGAGAAAGAAAAAGAAGCTATTGAAAAGGTAAAGGGAAATTGGTCCCTTTCAAAAAAAAATAATAATAATAATAATAATAAGAGTTCAAGTTCTGAATCAGATACAAATGTGTTTTTTATTCATATTTAGAGAAATAAAGTTTAAAGTTTCCATGTTTAAATTTCCTCTGGCATCCACTTTTCCTTTGTCGTTGGATATGAAATAATTTTTTATTAATCTAATGAAATAATTTTTTATGCCATCCACTTACCCGCTTATACGAATGAAAATTAGAGAACTTGGGGGAAGATAAAAAGCATTCTTTATTCAATTCCTTCTATTAGCTCACACTCTGCCTATATATATCTTGTTCAAATTTTCAATCGTTAATAAAATATTTTTACTCATCCACTCAAGTTCAAACAGATTTTTTTTTTAACTTGTAGTGGATAACACTCGATGTTAATACAGTTATTTAAAATATCAATTCATTAATTAAATTAAATTAATTAATTTTAGTCTTTTTTTTTTAAATTAAAGTTGCATATATCTACCAATAGATGGCGCCAGATAAACTTAAAAAAATGAATGAAAATTATTTATAAAGTCTTTGTAAATTATTATACTTTCTGTAATATAGTGATAAAAAAAGTAGGAACTGACTTTAATTTTTTTTTTTTTTTTTTTTTCATATTACTTGTTTATTTATTTATTTTTTTTTTGCAAGAGACGATAATGGAGTTGCCACTTCGCAACAGATAAATAGCTTTTTGAAACAATATTGGGAGGCGCTTCAACTCTCCTCATAGTGAAAATGATTAGCAGACATCATCTTTTATACGAGGTTGAAATCTGGCTGTTCTTCCATTGCGTGTAGTAGTCTAGGGATCGTTCGTATGCGAAATTACTTCTGGAGGTTTACATTGAGGAATCGAACCAGCTTCGTCCTTGTTGTTGTCATTTAAAATAAAATGTGGCTTTAGTTTATCAATTGATATTCTTTTGACAGTTCCATCAATGTCTACATCGAAGTATTTTGATGCCCGATGTTCAACGAAATAAGGACCAATATAAACTGGTTGTAAAGATGAAGTGGCCGCATATTGTATACAAAAACATGCGAACAATTCGAAAGTTGCTTTGGAACGAAGACGGTCTTATTGTCATGAGTAATCGTTACAGAACTTTCGATGACATGTATAATATTTTTGTAGCCTCTCAACGAAATCTCATTTAATGCATTAGGCATCTTGTTAACAAACTCCCCATGTAAACAGAAAAGACTTCCATAAAGAAGTTCAGCTGAAAAGTATCTTATCTTCTTTCAAAGCAGCATATAATCCAAAAACAAATAGTAACGCGTCTACTCAAGATTTATTTTGCTATAAATGGCACTTCAAGCTAGCTTTTAAAATTCTATGCTGCCGCTCAATCAAACCATTCGATTGTGGCAGGCATGCTGTCGTTCAGGAAATTTGAAAGTCAAAATATTTCCCCAAAGATATGAAAAGTTGACTTACAAACTGTTTGGCACAATTTGGAGTGAAACGATGGTAAAAATTAATTATTCCTAAGAAATTACACAAATTGGTGGCCGATGTGGGGTTCATGCACACTATGTAAGGCGTCATCTTTTTGTCGAAAAGATCTAAAAGTGTTAGGCCTTTTTCGAATGAAATGATGAAATTTCAGATCCCAAATATTTAATTTTTGAAGTACCAAAAACACTTTTTGCGATATTGATGCATAGACTGACGTCATTTAATCTTTTAAAAACTATGTATAAATGTTCACGGCGGGACTTTTCCTCTGGAGACGCAATCAATATGCTGTTCAAATAACTGAATGTAAAATGCATTCCTCATAACGCCATATTCATGAATCGTTGAAATATTTGGGCTGTATTGCATAATTCAAACATATGGAAGAGATTCAAATAGCCCGAAAAGAGCTGTAACAGCAGCCTTTGAATGTCGGCTTCATGCATTGGAATTTGTTATGCTCGAACTAAGTTTATGGTTAAAAAATATATGTAGATTAGGACCACTGTGAAAAATGGCTACAGGATAGCGATCTCCAATGGTAACATGTAATCTCCCCATGGCCTCCAATCATCCGATTTCTTTAAGGTGAGATGCAGAGGGCTGATCCAACAACTTCTCGGTCTGCAAAGACCTTGTTGCAATATGAAATCGAATTCCCCTTTTGTCGCTTCTAATTTTTTCGAATGAGTCTTTTGCCCTTAGCTGTGACAGTAACTCCTTAGGTTTCTATAAAATATGCCGTCTCTTAATTTGACAATTGACGAATGTTGGTCGTAATAGATCAGAAAATTAAGAATAGTTTTATACTCATTTTGTGCTGCATTTAATGCAGGTGTGCCAACAAGAAAAACGGCGAATACCAATAGATAGGGAAGTGATGCAATCAATTAATTTGCAATTTTTACTGTCAACCAAAAGGTGAAATTGTGACAAAACGTCAATACTTATTATTGGTTTATTGACATCTGCGATCACAAAATCCCCCTCAAGCACTATTTTCAGTCCCAAATCTAATTTTGCAACTTTTGTCCATAAACTTTAATCTTGGTTTTATTTGCAGCGAAAAGTTCCAGTTTGGTAACAGATATATATATATATATTGTGATTATAATGGAATCACAGTAATTTCTGCCCCTGTATCAATTAAAAATGATGTAGTGGTATCTTTGTCACCAATAAAAAGACAACTTAGCTCCGCCCCTTGACTCTGTCATCTGTAAGAATCAGGGTTCTAGTTTCCATGTGGCTGAATGTCGGTCTTGTTAAGCCCATTGCAAAGTTTGCTGCATTTAAAACCCATGTCTCCGAAAGATAATAACATATTCTGTGTTCTCTGTTAATACGCCTATTAGTAGAATTGCGTGTAGAGCGGGGTTTCAACTATAGTGCAAGGAGAACTGCCTTTTCTTCAGTTCGTTAATTTGCAATGATAATTCTGAAATTTGTTCATGCAGTTTAAAAAACATCGTCATTACTGGAATATGTAATGGCGATATTCTGATATGGTGTTGAATTTATTACCCGCATTTTATGGCCCATTGTTGCCAATTTTGATACATTATAACCATTGATTGATAAAATGCTCGTCATTTCTATTGGTAATCTTTCAAGCCAAAGAGTTTTAAGAAAAGGTTCACTCACATTATCAGAAGCCAAATACTTTGTTTTACATAATAGTTGAGGTTTTTTATAATCCAATTCGACTTCGGTTAATAGCTTTCGAGTTTCTGTGTCAACAAAAATAGAAATGAACCTGTCTTTAATTGTAATGTATTTGTTCAAAATACCCAACACCTGTGGTGATATTTGAGCTACTATGAAGCTTACAACGTAATTATATTTTATTTGAACTACCGT
Source organism: Caerostris extrusa (assembly GCA_021605095.1). Taxonomy (NCBI): domain Eukaryota; kingdom Metazoa; phylum Arthropoda; class Arachnida; order Araneae; family Araneidae; genus Caerostris; species Caerostris extrusa. The sequence goes on from BPLR01002500.1 coordinate 68,490, forward strand.
TATTGCTGAATTTCGAAATTGTGCCTCCAATTGCAGAAACCATATTTTTGGAATCTGTTTCCAAAACTACGGAATCTTAATTGCAACTTTAGCGATGACCCGATGTCGAAGTTATCACTCCCTCTCGAAATTTTCGTTTAATTAATGTTCTAGTCCAGTTGTCACCAATGAAGTGATATATTAATTAGGTTTTTTTTTTTTTTTTGTAATACCTTCCACTACTTTGTAACCATTCAAACGAATGAAAATTGGAGCTTTTTAACAGGAAGAAAAAAAAAAAAAACTTTTTTTATTAACAAGACAAGAGAGTTGCCTCTTCACAAAAGATAAATAGTTTTTAGAAACAATATGAAAGTCGTTGCAAAAAGTTCGCAATCAAAGGGATTTTTTTAAAAAATTGCGATATTTCTGTTAATAATGCTCTGATGGAAATGGTTCTTGGACACGATTTAGTCAAGATTCTAATATATAAACTTCATACAGAATCATGGGAAATTTGTCAGGTATATCCTAGGTAAATTTACCCGTCCACATGACGCAAGGCAAAACACAATTAGCCTTTCTAAACGACTCATTCACTCCTTATTGGCCCATAACAAGCCTTTACACAGACAGCAACAGGTATACGCATGAAACGATTCTACCGTAATCCCACGGACAACAGTGTATGACACATACACTTCATTGTAATGTCAGCCTCCGTAACACATCCATCTACAGAAAAACAAATGGATAAAAAACTCGCATCTGCTATCAATGCCATTGGTTGACCAACTCATTGTCTTCATCTAGTATCACTGGTTTGTTGCAATCAATTATGATACAAGCTAACTACTGAATTTGTGAACAGCTTTCCGAAATGTTTTCAATTGACCATCAACATCTGTTCTTATAAATTCATATAATTTTTCTTGAAAATATTGATGGGTAAAAAAAAAAAATGCATAATATTGCATAGTGTCAGGCTAGGGGTGATGTGCGTAGAAATGAAATTTTCGAAAGCTATACATGCAATAAATTTGCTGAGGGAGGAATCTTAATTTTTGCATAGTTAAAAAAAAAAAAAAAAAAAAAAAAAAAAAATTGAAAGAAAACATCATACGGTGCATTCACTTTGTTACATCTTATTACTGCCTATAAAAAATCATACGAATTTTTAGCATCTATTTTAGTCTGTGAAATAAACAATTTTGTACAACGATAAACGTACAACAGGGAATTTTTTAATAGATATATAAAGTTTTAGAAATTTTGCAGCACAGGCACTCATGAGACAAGCATATATTTATCATAACAATAGCTCCTATTTGAAGGAATAATGTGTAAATCGATTTCACGATGCATAAAAAACAAACATGAAAAAAGGTGGTAATGAAGTTTTATTTTTACCCCATAAAAACCCCTACAATTTAACAAAATGAATACAAAATAAAAGATTTTATGCTAATCTTTTTTTTTTTTTTAGACCCTAGTCATTTAAAGTTTACTTTTGTCATTTTTTTCCCTATCACATGATTACAAATTGGATGCTAGTCATTTTAAAGTTATAATTAAAAATCAAAATTACTTTGCTTCTTGCATCTGACCATTGAATCGACATTAAGACATATAGTTCTTTATGTATCTTTACACATTTGTATTGAAGACTGGAATGGCAATGAGTTTGTTTCGGTATGCAAGGAGGGGAAATGATCGACACCTTTTTTTTGTACCTCATGAACAATGACTCAGTTCCAAAATTTTCTATCCTTTTGTAAATCACCGTGCACCCATTTCAAGGATGTTATGTTGAGCTTTAAGATTTTTTCACGTATACACACTTTTTTTTTCCATTTGTGATGGATTGTTTTACCATTTCATTGACAATTTTCTTCGAAATTCTCTCCATTTCTCGTACAAAATACCCTTTTTAAAGGGAATTTCCTGATTTTCGATAAAATTTGGGAGACATGTATACAATTAGGGACTTCGGGGAAAAGGGGCTGAAACTCGCTAGTTCCCTGAATAAATCAGGAAAGTTGTCATGCATGAGGTTGCAAACAATTTCACTCACATAATGTAAAGGTAACTTTAATGATTTAACAAACCAACGTAATTTTCATTTTCTCGGATTAGGTTGGCTACCAACCAAGTCGTTAGGATATCATTATCTTCACCTAAAATATAACATATGTATGCTTGTATATACAATGTACCTGTAAACTCTTTTGATAAAAAAAAAAATAGTATCATTAAGATGAGCAATGTTTATCATTGAACCTAAAATATTCTTTTCTGATTCTTGTAGTGAAATGTTAACTTCAGAGAAGGTGCACGAAAAATAGAAAAGTCCAACAGAAAGCAAATGTTCTGTAGGAGCTACATATTCACAATTCTCATTTATTACAGCGACGTGCATAATCATTGATGTAAACTTTGTGGAAGATATCACTGCCATTGCAGCAGACATCATAAACACACTGGCAATAGTCTTCGAGAGGATGCACCCATGTATGCCATTTTGAGTTATAATAATCTAAATAAATTGGATGATGTATTTTAAGGATTTCGATATCTTTCGTTTCAGGACATTAAAATTAATATTTTCCTGATGCTCAGAGTAGAATACAGCCCTAGCTTCCTAATAAGTCTGGTTCATCTTCATGGGTACAATCCCCCTTATTTTATCATGATATTTTACAAATACCAAGTACAAGGAACCAACAATATATGGTACAAGCTTTTATTATGAAAGCATGCACTAATATCAAGCTCACAACCTGATTAACAGAGATTCTACACAGACTATTGATAACAGTCTGACCTTTATCATCATAGGAAAATAAAACACAGATATTTGTAATAAACTGTATTATATATAAAAAAATCTTTTATAAAATAAAATCCTTTTGTAATCCAAACTGATAAAATTTAAAAAACAAATTTTCTTCCCCATGGTTAGCAAAAGATTACATATTTTAATAAGCTCAAATAACATAACAGGGGAGAACAGTATAAATTTTTAATTCCTGTGTGAAAAATGGAGATAATGCTAGTTAAAAACAGATACAGAATATAAAACACATTTTCATTTAGAAATTGAGTTTTCTTTTAAAAAATGTCAAATAAAAAAAAGCTTTTCTTTTGAAACAACAAAATTAAATTTGTACTAACTGCAAGAATCATATACCTTTTCCTTTTTTAATTTCCTGATCATTTTGTTACAAGCATAACTACAATATCAGTAATTATAAAATATATTTGTTATTTTTATATCTGAAAAATAATCTTTAATACAAAGCCATTACAAATGAAAAACTAAAAATGTTCAAGATTTACTTCTGCACAAATAAGGAGTGGTAAAAAAAAAAAAAAAAAAACGTTGTTCAATATATAAAATAAAAGTTATTAATTATAATGATGGGTAATTGTAAGTATCACTGGAAACTTCAAGAAACAAATTCAATATTTATGGAAAGATGAGAAGGTTTTTCAAAGAAATTTCTACATTGAAATTTGAAAGAAAGCTCCATTTAATATGGTGCACTTTACACAGCCTACAGAAACCACATGAATTTTGAAGCAAATTTAATTCAATGATGAAAAGTAAACATTTTCAAAAGAGATTAATGTATTTCGTAACATTTAACATGAATTTTTGGACTCTGTGCAACTCAATCACCCCTATAATAACCATAAGTGTTAGTAATAATAATATGGTTTACAAATGACAATAAATATATGTAAAATAGTTTATTCAAATAATGCAATATAGCTTATTTCATATATTAGTGAATATGAGATATAATAAAATGCTATATAAAATAGTTAACAAGTGTTTATAATAATTTTTTTTCCAACTAAAAAAAAAAAAAAAAAATTATATATATATGAACATATATTTCAATTACAAAGAAATTAGTTTCAATTATTGAAATTAGCATTTTAAATAATTTTAATTTGACGTATTTATGTTTTAAAATGTAAGAAGCTGATAGAAAATAACTAAAGTAATTTTGACATGTTTGAAAAAAATTATAGTGTGTATCATGTGTTACTAGAAAATTATATTCTATTCCAATAATGAATATTACTTAAATGAGTTTAAATGTATTATTAAAATATGCATTTGAATGAAGTAAATTATGATATGCACAATAGTTAAAATTAATTATCTGACAAATTTAAATAACAATTTTAACTAGAACAAAAATTGAATATGCAGCTCAAGATTTAATATATGAAAATAATATAAGTAACAATTTCCAAAACTCAGAAATCTATAATCTCTTTATATATAAAACACATATTTTATAGTTATTGATAATGTAGTTATATTTATAACATATATGCAAAACTATAGATTTTTTAGCTTTGAGACTACTGGAAATTCAAGAGAAAAAAATGGCAAAAATAATAAGAAAATTACCATTTTTTTCATATAATAATTAAACTTTTTAACAAAAATTTACTAGCCATTTAAATTTAAAAAAATTGACAAAACAATATAGCTAAAAATAATGAAAGAATAACATTAGGTATAAATTTCTGCTGCTTCTTTATGACAGTTGCAGGGATTTTTCTTTTTAATTTAAAAGAATTGGTCTTTCAAATAATTTAAAAGTATAAGTATGAATGGAATAAGTTTACATATTTGTGTTTTTTATAGAATATAGGTTTTTCTCCATAATACCAACACTGTAATGAAAAATATCATTGAAAATTTTAAAATTATTAACATTTTAAATAAAGTTATGATACATTTTCATATTTTGGACATACTTTTCATAAAATGTTCTACATACTTAAAAATAAAAAAATATTAATACATTTAAAAACTAAGGCATTAAAGTTGCTTCTTATTTAAGAAGGAAACTTCTTAATAAGAACTTCTAAATTTCCCAAATGAAGAATATTGAACAAATCATGTTATATATTTAACATAATTTAGTTGATCAAAACCTGAAAAAGAGGTGTGATGAACAAAATCGAATAAACATGAATATTAAATAGAAAGCATTTATAAAAACCAAAAACAATATGAACAATTGTAATCAAAGAAAGTTTCACATAAAATATTTTAGCACTGATAAGTCGCACATTTTGCCAACAGTCACACATTTGGTTTATAATAAATAATATAATTGGTTTTAAATTAATTGCTTTAGAAATGAAATAATAAGTAAAGAGTCATAAAACTAAATATATTTTTTATAAATCCATAAACTATATAAAATTAACCAAAAACAGCAGGGTATTTTTACACCCAAAATTCAATTTGTTAATGACTTTAATAAATATGACTAATTTATGTCATTTGGAACTGGTATATGTTAACATTTTAAAATTTATCCTTTGTAAACAGTCCTTAGACACAGCATTTGCATTTAGTTTTATCTACTAATCATGCAGATTTGGGAATCCACAGCAATCCAGCAGTATTCTAGATCCATTTTTAAAAGACAAAACCAAGCAATCAGTAAAAGTTGGCAAATTTACTGGTAGTCATAAACATGACTTTTTTTAATGCTTAGGAATTCTTTTCAGATAAAATATTTACCAACTAAGTTCCTTAAAAATAACACACCACATAAATTTACAAAAATAAATCAAACAACCTTCATACAAATGTAAACTCATTTTAAGGAAATTACTACAGCTAAATTTAAAAATAGTCATAAAGGTTAACTTAGAATGCTACAAAACGAATCATGAAATCTGTCTTGTAAATGTTAATTTTAGTTCCAGATTACATATTCTTGCAACTTGGTTAAAATTTTCTTGTTAACTAATAATTTTATATACATTATATAATTTCAAATTATATATAAAATGCAATTAACAGAAAATTATGCCAAATCTTTTCTCTGAATATTGTTCTTTCTATCATGGCTGAACTGAATTACAGACCTAGTAAAATTGCTTATTTTATATTTAAATTCTGTTCACTGTCTTACCTAATACATACAAAGAAAAAAAAAAATTAAAAATTCCTAGGTAGGATCTTATATACCTAAACTTGTGATTTTTTTAATGTAAATAAAGATATAAAATAATTTTTTCCATGCAATTTTATTTATTTTTAAATGCCTAACTTCAACATCAAGGTTATAAAAAAAATCATAGTTCAAGAAAATTAGAATTTTGAAAAAATGAATAACTTTTCTATGAAGTAATAAATAGTATGTAGTAACCAAATTTTAATTTTGCTAGATTTGATTCCAGCCACATAATGTAAATTCTTTTTGCAAACATTTTTTTTTTAAATGTATACATAACATAATGTTAGTAAAATGATAGTATCAGAAAAACTGACAAAGAAAAGGAAGTATTCAACTAAAGGACTATAAAAATGGAAATTTGTAATTTCTTTTTTTTTAACATTTTCATTTACTGTATTTATTTCACTTAATATGCAACAAAATTTTCAAAATGCACATATATTTACAAAGGACTGAGTAATGTAACTATACAAAGCGCACAAAAAAATAATTGCAAGTTTTGTTACAAAATTAGAGTACATATGAATAACAATATTTCTGAAAGATATCAGTAAAAAAACTGATAGTAAATGATTTAACTGACTTAGCTAATGATTTAAATAAACAAAAATATAAGTTCACTTATATACAAAATAACTCAAGCTTCATGTTACATCATCTTATAATATTACAAACAGAACACTTTAAAATTTGATAAAGATTTACAAAAAGTCAAAAACAATGTTCAAAATTTACTATTTGTAATGCAAATTGAAGGTATGACCATTAATCAGATTCATGTGCAATTACTCTGAGGAGATTTAAAAGTTCATTAAAAAAAGAACTATTTTTACCAAAATTGTGCAATGGTTTCCGACATAATGGACATGTTTTAAACCAATAAGGATCCCCACTATTGAGCCAATCTCGAACACATAATTCATGAAATTCATGCTCACATGGAAGAGCCCTCATCTTTCTCCGCCTTAATGTGTCCAGACAAATCGAGCACATAACTTCTCCTGGTTTTGGTTCAGGGTAATCAACTTTTCTTCTTGTCCGCCTTTTTATAACAACTGGTGGTGGTCTTTTGCGCAGTGATGCTAGGCGTTCTGCTCTGTCCATGCTTTACAATTAAAAAATATTCTAAACTGATGATCTCCTAAATAAATATAGCAAAATTTACTATTACAATCATATAAAATAGAATAAAGATAAATTTTCTCATGTTACTTTAAATAAAATACAATAGAACCACAACCTTGATTTGACAGGCTTTGGATTTCACAATTTTATTACTTACACTGAACTTGCAGACACTCGTTTGTTTCAGTTATAATTACAAAATACAAATTGAATAAACTAATACTCTGACCTGATTTAAAAAAAAAAATTCAGTACTTATTTATTATAACTGAACACGATTGCCTAGAAATATTATGAATTGTGTAGTTGATAAAATAAACTTGCATCAGCAATCTCAGAATGAACATTTGTTTATAAAATGTAATACTATCTACAAATTTTTGTAAGCATTGTTTTCAGAAAATACTTTAAGAAACTTTGTTATATTGAACCAACAAGGCTGAATATTCAAAAAGCATTATTAGAATTCTAAATTTGCCAGCAAAATATCATGATACAATATGATTAATTTAAATGAAAAATATTCTACTTGAAAGTATAGGTAAAAATGGACACATCTTTATTTTAACACAAAATGGGGTTGACGATACACTTTAAAAGATTGTAAAATATTTTTTTTTTACCACTTTAAGATTTATTTAATGTTAGTATTAAAAAGTTGAGATTAAAATAATATGCTAAGTTAACAAGACCATGATTAAAAAAATCGAATTAAAAAATATGGCAATAAGAAAAGACATATTACAATTTCAAATATTTATTTGGATTATAATATAATCGTTCTATATTTATTAGAATTATTTTTCTTTTCTATTTAACTGTAATTCATAAAGTCATCAAAAAAAGCCAAAGAATTAGATTCAATTACAATGAACAAGTGTAAAACCGATGTTCTTAAAAATAAACTACTTTAATGTTTATGTCACATAGCTTTAGGGAAAAAAAAAAAGATTTTAAAAATAATAATTTAGTAAATTTGAATGCAACGATGAAACCAAGATTCTATTGACAAAAGAATACATACAGTTCTCAACATAAAATTATTTCTCAATCATAAGCTTTAATACCAGAGTATCAAATTTAAATTAACACATGAATACATTAAAAACAATTACACAATTGAAAGGATTGCAAAATTTCAGAACCAGTTGAAGTTATCATAATTATATAATAAACAATTATTTAAAATGAAAAACTTAGGAAAGTTAATTAGTAAAGGAAATTAAAAAGAAAAAGAAAAACAACAAGAAAATTTTTAAATATTTACGAACATTTTAATTTATTTGAAGTTTAGTTATAATGATTGCAGTACTTGCTCGTCATAATTCAACCCAATATCTTGCTGATTTTGCTCGGCAATATTGTGGATAGCCAATAACATAACTATGTCCCAGTATTCTCTGCAGAAACTTCTTGTATATTTTTACCAAATTCATAAATATTTGAGAGTGTCATTTTTTTCTCTTGTTCATTTTAAAAATATCGATTTTAACTGCATTTGATAGAATCTTTAAAGAAGAACCAATCTGATTGCTATATTGATTTAGCATATTTTTATCACTTATGGAAGAATAGCTGAATCCTGATCCTTTATTTATTCTTAAACTTACAAAAGTGAGAAATTAAAATTGTTGGTTTTTAACAATTTAAATTAAATCACTGATACAATTTCATACACTTAGAAAGAAAAGTTCACATCAATTAAACAATTGTGACAAATGACATGATGAAGTGAATATTTTCCAATGAATTTTAAAATTAAGGCTTACCAAAATTTGAAAAGTATGATAAAAGGTGTATATATTCAAAATTAACTTACTAATGTCTGTATTAAATGCTTATTCCCAATAGAATCAAATTGTTTACTGTAATAATTTTTAATTTACATTTAAGCACAATTCACACTAATTCAAGTAAAAAGTAATAAGTATAATTATATTAAACAAATATCAAATTGGCTATTTACTGCATGCCCTATCAGGTAATAATCCTAAAACTACATGCACATATTTTTCCTGGCTCGATACTGGAGTAAAATATAATTTTACAACATAAAAATTAACCAATAACATTATTATGTAAATAAATTATTGTATAATTACAACTTACACAATGCAAACACATATAATAGGTATAAATTAATTTACCTGTTAAGTACTGTATTATTGATCAAATTTTACAAATTAGCATATTCCAATAATTCTTGCTCAAGTAATAAAATAAAGAGATGGTTAAAAGAAATTATATATACATATATATTTTTCCAAGAAAAATTTATGATAGATTTTCATAAATAAAATCATAGATATTCATCACTTTCTATACTAATATTTAATGCAGTTTATTAATTTTTAATAAATGATCCTTTATAAACTTTTATCGTTTAACATACTTATTTGATAAAATTAGGATTGAAAGGTATAAAAATAAGTTAAAAGCGGCACTAACAGTTGCAATTATTTAAAATTCTATTCTTAAGACTATATTTATGCCTAAAAAAATTTGTTTGCTTTTCGTGCTCAATTATAGCAAAATCATTATAAAAATCAGGATACAAAAAGAAAAGCAAAACAATCTCTTGAAATATCAAATTTACAGCAATTAGTCACAAAGAAAATACGAAATTCAATAAATTTTAATTCCAAAAATATGTAAATGAATCCGCAACACAACAGATATAACACAAAATGGTTAACCAAAAAATGTATGCAATAAGATTAATAGAAAATAAATTTTAAAACAAACACCTAAATGAATTTTTTTAATTATAAATTTATTGAAAACAAAATTAACTTACAAACAGAAATTCTCAACCAGTGCATGCACGAACAAGATGCTACAACAACGATAAAAACCTTGCGAAGTATTCTTTGCCAGAACTGCGCCAATAATACTACGCGAATTTGGCGACGTTTTACACATCAAGCAGCATTTTAGCTTTCTCATTGGTTATTTCGTCATTATCGTACCATCTGGCATTTTCTTATTTACGTTTGAATTCTTAATTTCTTTTAACTGTCGAAAAATCTGATTTTTAGTTGTTTTGTGATTCATTGCTTGAAAAAAAAAAAAAGAAAAATTAAATTAAAAATAAAGTTATGTGATAATTGCTCAAGAAGGATTTACTGATTAGAAATACTGAACTAATTTTTTATTCAAAATAACATTAGGTTATTTATATTCCAATTTCATTAAGTTTGTTTTTAATCATTTCCATAAAAACAATTTTTAGAATTTAATTTTAGGCACTAAAGTCCGGTGTTGCACGCAAAAAGAAATTTTTCAATTGATCTAAAAAATTTTAAAAAATAATTATTTAATTTGGTTTGTCTTAAATTTATGAAAAAAATCATAAACTAATGGAATAACCATTTAAACCGATACTTTAAAAAATTATGAGGGATATTTAATTTATTTAAATCTTAATTAAAATATTCTCTCATAACTAATTCACATAAACTAAATTCAATGTGACAAGTGTTAAACGATATTAATTAAAATGCCAATACAACTTAGTCTACAGTCTATTCATGAATGAAAACCAGAGTCGTTTCGTTCATCAATGGAGATGAGTTTTGGTTGCTACTTTTTTTTTTTTTTTTTTGTAAGTGTGGATAATGCTACTCAATCTTTTTATTTTTGTCTTCTAGGGAGAAAAAATTTGTCGCTCTATCACAATAAATGTTCTTGTAATTTTGCCATTTATTCCATCATTTTTTTTTTAAGTAAAAATGAAGACAAATAAACTTTAAAAATCTCCATGATCGTTTACAATACAATTTAATTTTTACTTAAAAATTATGATTTAATAACTAAAATCGCTGAATTCAATTATTTTTCAATTAAAATAAATCTTTTAATATTGTAATAGCATAATGTTATTGCACATAATAATGTTACTACCCTTTTCAATGATTTAACAACATATACAATTCAAAGTTCATTGAAGAAAAACATTTTTAAATTTTGCACTTAAAAATCATCGCAGAAATTTAACTGCTGACGACGACGATTTGCCAGGTTGACGGACAGTCTTAGTTGCATAGTGACCTGTATCTCCTGTTTCGTGAACTCTCATTCACAAAACAAGAGATAGAGGTCACTTAAAAAGCTTATACCCATTGATTAGATAGAAGGTTGATTGAAACCCATTGATTAGATAGACCGATTGATAGGTCTTAAGCTCTAAACCCTTTGATTAGATAGAAAAGGAGTTGTTGTGACTAATCCTCAGTGTCCTGCAACGCGGGACGGACATCCCATAAGTGATCTATTCATAGATGGAGGGAAAGGGGAAGGTTCTGTTGTGATGGAGCACCCGTAGGTAGAAGTCTGACTTTTGCACCGTGACGCTCTTACAGTCATATAAGACCGGGACCTACAGCTTAAAGTGGATTCGAATCACTACAAACATCCATGGCACCACCGGGACTCGAACCCGAAATCTGTAATACCGAGCGCCAGAGCGCAAACCACTCGACCATTCAGGCCCAGAAAAGGGATAATATATACGTAATATACAGATATATATATATATATATATGGATTATTAATTTATTATATTTATGTAAATGATTATTAATTTATTATTTATATGGATTATTAATTTATTTTAAAAAAATTAACTTATTAGTTTTTAACTAATAAAATAAAAGTATGCATATATATATTTTTATATAATTATTATTATTATTTTTAAGTAAGGAATAAGGGCCTGATGGTCGCGTGGCTAGAGCTCTGGCGCTCTGTACCACAGTTTTCGGGGTCGAGTCCCGGCGATGCCATGGATGTTTGTAGTGGTTCGAAATCCGCTTTAAACCGTAGGTCACGATCTAACAGGATCGTAGAGCGTTGCGGGGGGCATATTGTTACCCGCGTCTATGGTACCAAAGGGACTCGAACCCGAAATCTATGGTACAGAGCGCCAGAAATATATAATTAAGTTAATAACAAAATATTCTAAAACGTTATTTTTAAAATGAGTCTGAGCATTGTTTAATCAATATTTGTGTCAAAATTTTAAATTTTAAAATTTTTATGTGCTTTTGTGAGTGAAGTACACAGATTAGACCAGGGGGGTGGCCAACCCAAATGATCTTGCGGGCCACTTTGGAAATGCCTCATAACTCCGCGGATCGCATATGAAATTATATATATCGCCATATTAGATTTAAACCCACTATAGACATTTTTTGGAGTGAAAAACTGAAACATAACAAGTTATTATTATTGTGTTTACTTTTATTCTTACATGTAAACAACGATAATTTAATAATAATGATACTAACCGCACACTGTAAAAGAAATATATAACACTAAAAATGAAACATAAAAATATATAAATGTAAATGAAATCATTAAGAAATGTTTATTTCACTAGTGCGATATTTGTTTCTCCACTCATCATGAATAATTAAATTTTATTCTGCGAACTCATAACTGTAAACTCATAAATATAGCAGACAATATCTGACACATATTCGCAAAGAATATTATTTTAAAATCAAAGTTAATTTTTTTCTCATAATTTTGACAGTTAATTTTTGAATATATGGATGCCTAAATTATGCAAGATGCACTGTACTTTTAATACATTGGTTTTTCACTACTTTGGCCATTATAAAATAAATATATTTTGTAAAAGTATGATAAATCTCACGTGCCGAAGAAATGCTCAAGGCGGGCCGCGGGTTGGCCACCCCTGGATTAGACGAACATATTAAACAAACACAAATATAAAAAGGGTGAACGAGTGGAACTGCATTGTCAAATAAAAATACTGTTGTAGTTTAATTTAATTACTGTTTAGTTTGTACAAACAGTAGTAGTAGAAAAACTACATCACGTGTCTAGTTCATTCCATCTCAGTTCTTTTTTGAATTTTATATTCATGTATACTGCTTTTTATATATATTTGTACACATATACAAACATATATATACCTATGTGTGTGTATATATATATATATATATATATATATATTTTTTTTTTTTTTTATAATTCCCGTGTCACGATGTTTGTCGGGGGATGAATTCCGAAACTAACAACGATTTTAACTTTTTTTTTTTTTTTAAATGTGTGTTTTGTTCCAACTTGAGAAATAGGATAGTTTTTATTCAGATTTTTTTTTATTTAAATGCAAAAAATCGGCCAAAATCTAGAATACTGTACCCCCGAGGAAGTCACCAATCTTGAAACCTTGAATATTTCGCCAATTTTTTGCCAATTTCTTTAGGGTTGTAATACTGTAATTAGAGGAATTCGTAACTTCATTTTCCGAACAATATAATGACTATTTTATTGCTATTTCGATAATTAGTTGCAGAATTCTTATTTGCACGAATTAAGAACAGAAATATTTATTCTTTTTAAATAAATATTCCGATAAATTATTGATTATTCTGATCATATTCTTATAACATACGTCTGTCACTGGTACAGAACAAAAACAATTTTTATGATGTTGCCACTCATGAAAATAAGAAACAAACAAGAAAAATGATTTTTTATTTTACTAATAACTTATATTTATTCTTAAATAGTTGATTTCCTTTTTAAAGATGTTCTTTAGTTATAATTTTTGGTAACTGTAACTAAAAAGCGTTATTAACGCGACATCACAAATTTGACGTCCGCAAAAATTTTTTAGGATTTCATCGTTGGAATAAAAAAGTTCGTTTCCACACAGACGAAAGACATACCACAATAAAAGGTACGTTAGATGGCACCGTGTCTCGATGCCTGTACTACATAACCGTAAAATTCTCCTGTTCTGAATATTATTGTTTAATGTACTGCTTTAAATTTTGGGAAAATTTTATTGTATGAAATTTATATTACTTTTATGAGAAATAAATCAAACGTATGTAAGTATTACCTGATTTGATTATCAATATTTTTTTTCTAAGAAATGTAATAATTTTGTTTATAAGTTATTACAATTAATATTCAAAAAATTAATGCACAATAAGACTTAGTGTATAATATTAAACGATCGTTTGCATTTGTATTTTATTGTGAATTTTTTTAAGTCATTTATTATTATATCCCGATTTTATTTTAATTGTATTGTATTTTTTCAATTATCATTTTCAATAAAATGCCACCAAAAAAAAAATCTAACCTCAACAACGCCAGGAGCTGTGAGGCACGACGTAGACGTGTTGAGAGGGGCCCTCATGTCAACAAATCAAACCACGACAGCAAACACTACTGAAAGGCATAAACGTCTGCGACTACAAAGCGAAAGGTCAAGAGCGGCGCGTGAACAACATGTAGCCAGGTATCGAGCACAGGATCAAGAGAGACAGCAAACCAGTCGCGCATTAACACGTACGTCTTTTTTTCTTCTTGCGTTCGAGTATTCCCCAGACATCAATTATTCTGCGCATTCAAAGATCACCATCGGTCCAATGGATCAAATATGCCGATACTGTCAGGCTTTGAAGCTATGAATCACCGGGCATGTGTTGCTCATTAGGAAAAGTGATTTTGTTACCTCTTCTCAGCCCGCTGGAGCCTCTACAGTCACTTCTCGTTGGTGAATCAGATGATTCAAAATTGTTTTTATGTATGACACGCAAATTCAATCGTCGCTTCCAAATGACGTCATTTGGAGCAACTAAAATTTGCGATTTCTCATCCGACGGACCTAATTTTGAAAGTACATTCAAAATACAAGGTTAGGTGTACCATAAGATTGGGTCGTTGATGCCAATACCTAACGAAGAGCCAAAATGTCTTCAAATTTATTTTATGGGCAGTTCTGAAGAACGTGTGACAACTCGATGTTAGTATAATTTTATCGAACAAGCAGTACAAAGAGCTATTGTAGAATTGTTGGAAAATTTTTTAGAAAATCATAACCAACTTATTAAATTATTTAAAAAGAGTGTCACCACAATTACGAAATGACAACTTACAAATTGTCATCAGAGCTGATAAAACACCATCAGGAGAACATGCCGGCAGGCTCAACGCGCCAACCGTAGAAGAAGTTGCTATTATCATGGTCGATGATCCAGTTGATAACAGAGCTATCAAAATCACACGTCGTGACAGCACTGTTCGTGTGATATCAGACTTTACGACGTTCGTACGATGCGCTATAATAGCCACTGATATTCTGGCAGGGTCAAGACGGATATCACATCAACATTAAACAGGTTAATCCGGTTACTGGTAAATATTAAATTTTTTAATTTATTAGCGTTACTTTTAACGTACTAAAAACTAAATTTACATTTATTTCTTATTTTGCAGGTAATGAAACAAACAAAAGGTCAGCCTCAATGTGTTACTACGCTTACCTGGTGATGATAAGAAATAATCAGGACAATTATATTCTTAGATACCGTCAGCTCTACCACCAATATGTTGTAGACATGTATCCTAAGATCGAGAGCGAACGTTTGCGATTTCTTCGGTTCAACCAAGTTAAATTACGATCAGAGGATTACATTCACTTACAAGATGCTATTATAGGAAACAACGATGGAAATTTAAACATCAACAATATTGGCAATGCATTTATTTTACCCTCCAGCTACATTGGTAGCCCACGGAACATGCAAGAATACGTACAGGATGCGATGATCTACATACGTCATTATGGCCGTCCAGATTTGTTTATTACATTTACATGTAATCCAAATTGGAAGGAAATACAAGCCTTGCTGTTACCAGGCCAACAATCAATACATCGTCATGATATCGTTGCACGTGTGTTTAAACGAAAATTAAAATCCTTGATTGATTTTATCGTAAAATTTTCGGTTTTTGGTACGACAATTTGTTGGCTGTATTCGATTGAGTGGCAAAAACGAGGCTTGCCGCATGCTCACATTTTGATTTGGCTCGAAACTAAAATTCGCCTGGAAGAAATTGATCAAATTATTTCCGCTGAAATTCCGGATCCATCCATCGACCAATTGTTTGAAATTGTTACCAGTCACATGATCCATAGACCATGTGGTAGTTTTAACATGACATCACCATACATGGAAAATGGCAAATGTAAGAAACGTTTTCGAAAGAATGTATAAATTAAACAATTACGGATATTGACGGTTATCCACTGTATCTGAAGAATGAATGCCGCTGAGAATGGTGGCAATGTATTCACAATGCGAACGTCGAATTTTAATCAACTAGAAATTGATAATCAGTGGGTGGTTCCATATTCGCCATTGCTTTCAAAAACGTATAAGGCCCATATTAATGTCGAGTTTTGCAATTCCGTCAAATCCATTAAATACATTTGTAAATACGTAAATAAAAGCAGTGATTTGGCCATGTTTCAAGTGTGAGATATTAATAAAAATGATGAAATAACACAATATCAAATGGGCAGATACATCAGCAGCAACGAAGCTATCTGGCGTATTTTTAGTTTTTCCATACACGATCGAGATCCACCTGTACAGCATCTTGCAGTGCATCTTGAAAATGGTCAGCATGTATATTTCACTGAAGAGAATGTTATCCAAAGAGCATTAGACCCACCGAAAACAACACTCTGAATGTTTTACCTTATGCCAAAAGCTTGACGTTTTCGGCCAATTTGTCAAAACATTGCTATATACCGATGTTCCACGCTATTTTACATGGAACAAATCAGGTAAAAGATGGAACACACGTAAACAAGGAGTGCCACTTCCGTCAATCGCAGGCATATTCAAATCTAAAACATTGGGACGACTTTACACAGTGCATCCAAAACAACATGAGTGCTTCTTTTTTGCGTTTGTTGTTGGTAAATGTTCCTGGACCAACATCTTTTGAGTTTTTGCGAACAGTTAATGGTCGAGTATTCAATACCTATCAAGACGCATGTCGCGAGCTGCAATTGCTGGAAGATGACAACCATTGGGATTTGGCACTTGCTGATGCAGCTTTAAAATCTACGCCAAATAATATTCGTCAACTATTCGTAATTATTCTGACGACATGTTATCCGACACAGTCAATAGCATTGTGGGAAAAAATTTTCACATCATAACGATTTCACATCAGAGATGTATAATGAAGCGTTGGAACTACTGGAAGATTTATGTATTTTGATTTCAAACTTTTCACTCAACCACTATGGTATGCCTTCGCCTGATCGTCCAGCCACTGACTTATGAACACTGATATACGAGAAAAACAATATGACGACGTTGACTTAGCTACACTCATTGCAAACAATGAGCCATTACTGACAGCTGAACAAAGAATTATTTACAATCGAATCATGTTAACTGTTGATGCAAAAACAAGGTGGATTTTTTTACTTAGACGCACCTGGTGGGATCGGTAAGACATTTTTAGTGTCATTAATCCTTGAAAAGATACGGCTACAACAAAAGATTGCATTGGCAATTGCATCGTCGGGCATTGCTGCCACTTTGTTGGAGATGGCGGACGAACGGCGCATTCGGCATTGAAGCTGCCATTAGACATTCATAGTAAACCAAACGCAATGTGTAATATTAAAAAAAAAAGCGGAATGGCTGCAGTGTTGTAAAAAGTTCAATTATTGTCTGGGATGAGTGTACTATGAGTCATAAACATTCTCTTGAGGCATTTCACAGAACTATGCAAGATTTAAACGGCAATAATCGACTCTTCGGTGGTGCTGTTTTACTACTATCTGGTGATTTCCGGCAGACATTACCTGTCATTTCTCGCTCTACGTTTGCTGTTGAGATTAACGCATGTTTGAAACAACCATTTTTATGGAAAAACGTTGAAAATCTTCGATTGACCATAAATATGCGAGTACAATTGCATAATGATCCATTGGAGCAAGTATTTTCAAATCAATTACTGGATATTGGAGATGGTACAATCAGACTACATCAAATACGCAATGTATCCAATTGCCAGACAATTTCTGCTCTGTTGTTCATTCAAAAATGAACTAATTGAGAGTGTATTTCCGGATATTCTTAATAATCACTTAGACCATAATTGGCTCAGTAATTGTGAAATTTTGGCAGCAAAAATGTTGATGTTGTTGAAATTAACTGTCAAATATAAAATTTATTGCCAGGCAATCTCATGACTTTTAAGTCAATTGACACCATTGCTGATGAAAAACCAGATCGCCAATTTTTCCGATTGAATTTTTAAATTATCTGGATATGCCAGGGAATGCCGCCACACAATCTTCGTCGAAAATTGATTCACCGGTCATTTATTGCGTAACTTAAATCCACCAAAATTATGCAACGGTACACGATTAGTCATCAGAAGAATTACCGGAAACGTACTTGAAGCAACGATATTGACTGGAAAGTTTAAAGGCGAAGTTGTCCTGTTACCTCGAATACCTATGATACCATCAGAATCTACAATACCTTTCAAAAGGCTACAATTTCCGGTACGTTTGGCTTTTTGAGATGACAATAAATAAGTCGCAAGGGCAGACAATAGCTACTTGTGGCTTGGACTTGGAGAATCCGTTTTCTTCCATGGGCAGCTGTATGTTGCATGCTCACGTGTTGGAAAACCATCGCATTTATTTATTTGGACGAAAGACAGACTAACAAGAAATAGTGTTCATCGCTTAGTTCTTAGTTAAATGAAAGTAATGATTATTAAAAATTAAATTAGGTAAAATAATTACAAAACAGTGTTAAAAATCAACATTATCTACCTCATTCATTAAATTAATAAAAATGAAACATTTTCTATTCGTTGAAGCTTAATTTGATCTTTTCATCGTTCTTTACCAATCACTTCCTTAACAACAACAATATAGTATCTGATAATTGAACGAAATACAAAAGAAAGCAACAGCAACGCGTGGCCGGGTCTTCTAGCGTTCTGGTACCATAGGTTTGGTTCAAGTCCCGGATGTGCCATGGAGGTTTATAGAGGTTCGTAGTCCACTTTAAACAGTTGGATCTTGCCTAATATGACTGTAGAACTGACAACCCTACCCGTAAAAAGAAAACATCTCCTCTTGTATTGAAATCTGCCGGTAGGCAATCGACCTGCCCACCATGAGGCTGCTGCTCCAATGATGATGATGATAATATATATTTGTAAATATCTTATCTCTATCTATACAAATCTGTATATATTTTATCTATATATACATATATATGAAGAAAATAACATATGAATACGAAATTAAAAAGAGAAATGAAAAGGAATGAATTAGACATATGATGTAGTTTTTTGATACAAACTGAACCTATATGTATATGTGTGTGTGTGTGTGTGTCTTGACACCCAATAGAATCGGGGCTGTGGATCGCATAGAATAATGAGGAATAAATAAAGAGATTAGCATAAAACTGAAATAGACAAAAAGGATAGCGAGTTAGTGGGAAGCCATTTCTATCTCTCTAGTTTGAAAAAATTTATTAAAAGAAATATTCGCCATTCATTAAAGTGTTTTTTTTTTTTTTTTTACTAAGCTAGGTGTCTTTACAAAATATGGGAAAGTTTTTAAGAAGCAAATATCTATTACAGGGTGGCCAACCCAAATGATCTTGCGGGCCACTTTGGAAATGCATCCTAATTCCGCGGGCCGCATGTAAAATATATATACCTATATTAGATTTAAACCACTACAGACATTTTTTGGAATGAAAAATTGAACATAATGAGTTATTATTATTGTATTTACTATTGCGTCACCGAGTTCATTTAAAGTGAAACATAGAACCTGTTATATTAGATGTTTCAAGATGCGCGCGCATCATGAGTTCAAAGAATATAATTTAATTATTCTGCGAATTCATAACTGTAAACTCATAAATAAAACAAACAGTATATGCCATATATTCTCAAGCATATTATTTTAAAAACCAAAGTTAATTTTTTTCTCATAATTTCGGCAGTTAATTTTTGAATATTTAGATGCAGACATAATGTATTTTTAATACATTGGTTTTCACTACTTTGGCCGTTATAAAATAAATATATTTTGTAAAAGTGTGATAAATCTTACGGGCCAGAAAAATATCCAAGGCAGGCCAACCCTGGTTTAAGCTATTAAATTCTTTGTACCCTCCATGTTGCCTGGAACTCTTCTCTGGATCGTTGTACTCTCTGTACCGTCTGGCACCCTTTACTTTACACTTCTTTTTCCTCAATTCCTTCTATTAGCTCACACTCTTCCTATATATATCTTGTTCAAATTTTCAATCGTTCATAAAATACTTTTTTATTCATCCACTCAAGTTCAAATACATTTTTTTTAACTTGCAGTGGATGACACTGGATGTTAATACAGTTTTTCAAATATTAGTTCATTAATTAAATTTAATTAATTTATTAATTTTAGATTTTGATTTTTTAGATTTAAGTTCCATGTATCTAATAATAGATGGCACCAGATGTAAGAGGAAAATTTCAACTTTATTTGTAAAGGACTTTTCTGCCATATAGTGAAAAAAGTAGGAATTGACTTAAATTTTTTTTTTATATTACTTGTTTCTTTGTCCCATTCTCGGTTCCAAAGTCTAACTGGCGAAATATATATATAATATTAATTTTTTTTTTTTTTTTTAAAGTCAATTTCTACTTTTTTTTTTTCACTATATTGCAGAAAAGTCCTTTACAAATAAAGTTGAAATTTTCCTCTTACATCCGGTGGCATCTATTATTAGATACATACAACTTAAATCTTAAAAAAAAAAAAAAAAAAAATTAAATTTAATGAATTAATATTTGAAAAACTGTATTAATATCAAGTGTCATGCATTACAAGTTCAAAAAAATGCATTTGAGCTTGAGTGGATGAATAAAAATTATTTTAGTAATGATTGAAAATTTGAACAAGATATATATATAGGGAGAGTGTGAACTAATAGTAGGAATTGAAAAAGAAACATGCTAAGTTCAAAGTCCACCGTAATCCCTTCCTCGCTGGCAATTTTTTTCTGGAAGATATGGTAGATCCTTACTGTGTTCCTTTACCAAATTTACATATTTTATTATAAATTTGGAACATTTCTCTCTAGATTTTGTTCAAGAGCCCCTTTTTCCCAGAAAACCTCCAAGTGAAACTAAGTTTGGTTTGAACATATTACAACCTTGTTAAAAAAAAAAGAACAAAAAAGCCTTGATACCATAGATAAGTTCTCACAAGGTAATCTTGCAATAGCATACACCGATGGATCCTCTGACAAATTCCTCAATAAGGGAGATGCAGGCATCTTCTTTCTACTTCAAATGGAAGTAAATACCATCATAAAGTGAAAACAGGCCTGATAGCTTCAAACTTCACCAGCGAGCTCATAGCAATTAAAGAGGCTGTTGCTTTATATCTAAATGACTCAAATATCTCAAGCCTCACTGACGGGTTAGTGATTTTTTCTGACTGCAAGTCGGCTCTGGAAGCAATTAAAAATGGAGATACTAACATCACTTATGCGATAAATGTTCTGCTAGAGACTCTATACTGTAGAGGCAAATCATGTCATCTTCAATGGGTTCCCGCACGTGTCAACATTTGAGGGCAACGAATGCGCTGACGCTTTAGCCAAAGAAGCCAGGGACAATGATCAACCCAGGACTACCATCACACTTGCAGATGCTAACGCAGTTGCCAAAAGCCGACTCATTCCTCATAACTTTAAGAAGCCACTAATTACGGGCTTCAACTGCCCTAGGAAGATGACATCAGTCATTAGCGCTAAAAGAACTAATTATTACAGAGGGATGAAGATTCTCCCAGACAAGACCAGGGAATACATCCCCTGCAGAAATTGCCGCAACGCTTTCTAACACCTAAGCACATTCTAGAGTGCCCAGCACTTACTCCCCCATGTTTTGCAATTGGGTATGGTGCCAATCGAGGCCAATTTAAGAGAAGTCCTGTATAGTGAAGCGGCGCCATTGCTTGCGGCCGCTATCGAGAAGATCTTTGACTTGATCTAACATTGATCATTATATTTTCAATCCATGGACACGATAACAACAACAACAACACAACATATTTTATTTTTATATAAATTTGGCAAAAAGGAACACCAAAATTTTTTTTTTGCTCTTTAATCAATAACCAGCAATGTTATTGATTAAAAGAGCAAAAACCAAAAACAATTGCATCAATTAAAACCAAAACCAATTGCATCAATAAAAACCAAAATCAATTGCATCAATATCACGGTCCCACCCTTTTACTCATAAAATATATATGGGTATTGTGTCGGGGAGTGGGGTCCGTGGTTTCCTTGACCACTTTGAATTTTTAAAAAATTTCTTTCAGAACTTTTAAACATTATATTTATTTAAATTTAATGAGTTAATAATTATATAATTTATTAATTAAATAATGTGAAATTGTTCTGAAAAAGAAAAAAAAAAAGGTGAAAATAAGGTAAAATTTATATCAAAGTGAAAATGAAATTTTTCAAGAAAAGAAAATTGTTTGGAATTCTATAGTTTTTAATTTTCGTAAGATTGCTGTTATGAGTTTTGTTCTGAGGTTAAAATCTAAATTTTAAGGATAACCTGTATAAAGGCTCATCTGATTACAATTTTTAAAAATGATATTGTGAAATTGATTTAGTTATCATTTTTTATCCTCTTCTAATGAATGATATGCGTTAATATTTAACAACTAATATAAAAAAAAAAAATTTTTAAAGTCAATTCCTACTTTTTTTTCATTATATTGCAGAAAAGTTCTTTGCAAATAAAGTTGAAATTCTCCCTCTTACATCTGGCGCCATCTATTATTAGATACATGCAACTTAAATTTAAATAAACTAAAAATTAATTAATTAAATTTAATTAATGGATTAATATTTGAAAAAAACTGTAATAACATTAAGTGTCATCCACTACAAATTCAAAAAAATGTATTTGAACTTGAGTGGATGAATAAAAAAGTATTCTATTAACGATTGAAAATTTGAACAAGATATATATAGGGAGAGTGTGAACTAATAGTAGGAATTGAAAAATAAATGCATTCAAGTTTATTTAACAATAAAAGGATTTTAGTTTAGTTTAGGAAAATCTCGCACAAATCATATTTAAAAGTATGATGAGATAAAGAAAGTTAGCAGAAATTATTATAATAAAAGAATAGAAAACTGAAAGAGATAATTATATAATAAAGTATAAAAAAATCTGAAATTGCATACATGTTTAGAAATTTGAACTCTTTATAAAATGTCCACATTTTTTAAAATTTATCGAAATTTTACCAAATAAATAATTAAAAAAATATATATATTTCTTAGTAATAGCTTTGAATTGAAATTATGTTACATAAATATTTTCTAATTATATATAAATTCTTATTATGTCTGTTGCTTTAATTTTTTACTTTCTTAGCAATATTTTTTTTAATCTAATTTAAATAATTTTATACTATACATCCTTTTATAATATAATTATATATTTTTATTAAATATTTTATGTTTTTCTCATATTTAATAATAAAAAAACTTACATTGCAAATTCCAGAAAATATTCGTCTTTATTTTAGATAATATTTAAATAATAAAAGATTTTATTCTAAATTTTAAGAATAATGCGTGTTAAATATTCATGAATTCTAGAGAATGTTATCGTTTGCGTTTGACGTCACAGCCACCATTTTGAATTTCGATTAGAATAATTGTTGTTTTAACTGATTTACATGTAAAAGAAAAAATTTCAAAATATATATTGTTGATTTAAATTGCAGAACAGAAAAAAATGTTATTTTTTTAGATTGAGATTAGATTTTTAGATTAATAAAACAAACAAACAAATAAAAAATGTAAATAAATGAATGAATAATATGAACGAATAAAAAGAATTATTGAAAGATTGCTTTACCATTAGCTCAAATACAAAACTAAATATGTTCGAATAGAAAACTGACCATGGTGTTTTTACCCTGACACCTGATATAAAATACGATTTATAGAACTTTGGTGAATAATAAAATTATAGCTATAAACTATCCTTGTTTACAAATTACTTCTGACTTTCATTATTTTCTTAAATATTTCATTCATTAAAATAAAAAAATTATATTTTGATAACTAATAATATAAAATCATTCAGATATAGATTTAATTTCAATAAATAAAAACCGTATCGAATGAAAACCATGGACAGAAACACTATATAAAAAGAAAGCAAATGATAAATAGAAATATTCGAGTCCATTGCTATAGCATCATCAAATGAAAAATTTGTGATATGCAAATAGGGATATTTATAGCGTATTAATCTTCATATGAACTTGAAAGCCAACCATTCACATTCTACAAATACTGCTGTGTAAAAAAGTAAGACCGATTTTTTTATTTTTTTTCAAAAACTCTTCCTTTATTCTTCCAAATTTATTTCCTCGCTTTCAAAGTGATCCCCTCCGGGCACAATGTACTTATGCCAATCTGTTTTAAAATCCTCAATGCATGCTAAAAGTCATTAGCAGGGATGGCCTTCAAAGCGCGCGACGGTTCATGTTGAATCTCTTCAATCGATTCAAAACGGTATCCCCGGAGTGGTCTTTTGAGTTTAGGGCATAGCCAGAAGTCGCACGGTGCTAAATCAGGTGAATACGGTGGTTGTGGAACGATATGAGTTTCATTTTGACGAAAAAATCACGAAGAATCAATGCAGTGTGAGCTGGGGCATTATCGTGATGCAAAAACCAAGAGTTGTCTTTCCATGAATGTGGACTCTTTTTGCGAATACCTTCACGCAAACGACGCATAACACTTAAATAATATTCCTTGTTCACAGTTTGACCCGGCGGAAGGAATTCATAATGCTCTACACCACGGTAATCGAAGAAAACAGTCAACATGACCTTGATTTTTAAGCGACTTTGGCGTGCTCTTTTCGGTCTTGCTACATCTTTGTCACGATATTCGCTCGATTGATCTGTTTTTCCGGGTCGTAAGCATAAATCCAAGTCTCATCTCCAGTTATGATGCATTTCAACTTGTCCTGATAGTCAGAAAGCATTGTTTCACACGTTTAACAGGACGATGTTTTTCCAAAAATTCAGTGATTTCGGTACCAATCGAGATTTGACGCGTTTGAAGCCCAAAACATCTTTTAAAACAAAATTGGCCGATACTTTTGAAATTCCAGCATCACCAGCAAAGTCTCTAGTTGTAAATCGATGGTTTGCAAGCACCAAATCTTTAACTTTTTTGGACGTGATCTTCGTCGGTTGAGGTTGATGGTCGAACAGGGGGCTTTTCGTCTTCGACGCATTCTCTGCCTTCTTTGAACTGTTTTATACCACTTCTAAACATTTCCTTCCGATATAGGAATGCTCACAGAATGCCTTCTGCAACATTCTATACGTATATTCTATACTATTCTACAAACAAAACGTAATGCAAGTTCTTTGCTCAATTAATTCAGACATTTCAAAAATCGCCGGAATCAGTTTTAGTATCTCACAAAGCCAAGCGTAACTCAAACACTAATGAATATTTTGACGTCAAATTTCACACAGATGTTAAGGATAGTGGCAGCAACCTAAAAAGAAAAAAAATTGAAATTTCGTAGACCTCGGGAATTTTTAATTGACAATTGGTCTTATTTTTTTGGACACAGTAGTAATCCCACTGAAAACTGCTGCGCCGAATTAATGAATAGCCCTTGTGATGAACCAAACTTATGACAAAGTTAAATACATCCTTAAAGAGACTGAACATAAATTTCAAGAATCTATGGTGGTGAAGCTCTCATGTGAGTACTTGAATTCTGTCCATCAGTACTCATCAGGCATCACCTTCTGTACGAAAAGGAAGTAGAATTTTCTGGATCACCCCAAAGAACTCAGACTTATCAAAGCATAATGCTACCAATGAATACAATACAAATGATGACGAAATCAAGCAGTCTCACCAGCATTTGGGTTTCTTGATTGAAAAAAATCACGCAATTAAAAGTCATAAGTACGCAAGTTGGCCTGGTCCTACACCTTCAATTGTAACTACTTTCATCAAGGAAATAAAAACTGTGGATTGAAGAAAAGATGCCTGAAGTGCGTTGGAACGCAATTTTCTTCAAAATTTGCCCGACACAGGTGCCATCAAGATTCCCACCTGTATTAATTGTCACATAGCTTTCTAGAAAGGCTTTGAGATTGTCCCTAAGTTTCTTGCCAAGCCAGAGCCAAGGAATAAAGCATTTACCTCAAGAAAATTTACATCAAGGCAGGTTGAAGTAAATTTTTCATTTAACGCTGTACTGGTGTGGGAAAGGAACTCAGTCAGTCAAGGTCAAAGAAAAATAGGCCTATAAAAAACGAAACTTTACTAAACCAACCGATGACCCTGAAAAATATAACCCTAAAATTTTCCATGTTATGAAGGATTTTGTCCAGATCATTATTTCGCTCTGTGGTATAGAAAATGTTTATAACAGGCTGATGAACTGTACTAGTCCTCTTTAAGAACTGTAAGTATTCATGGACTTTTTCAAAATGACTCCGAAGAAAGCTACATTGCCCCACTCATAAAAAATTCGAAGAAAGCCACTCCCCCAGGAATGGGGGAACCAGGTCTTATTTAGCTCGACTTTCCTATGCATCTGCTTTTTCTCGCTCCACAGGCAGTGTATCTTTTACGATTTAAACTATTTTTTTCAATTCCTTCTATTAGGTCACACTCTCCCTGTATATATCTTGTTCAAATTTTCAATAGTTCATAAAATACTTTTTATTCATCCACTAAAGTTCAAACACATTTTTTTTGAACTTGTAGTGGATGACACTTGATGTTAATACAGTTTTTTTCAAATATTAATTCTATGATTAAATTCAATTAATTAAATTTTAGTTTTTTAGATTTAAGTTGCATATATCTACCAATTGAGGGCGCCAGATAAACTTAAAAAATGAATGAAAATTATTTATTAAGTACTTTCTGCAATATAGTGGGAAAAAAAGTAGGAATTGACTTAAAATTTTTTTTATATATTACTTGTTCTTGCATATAATTTTTAATGTCATTGTGCAAGAAACCATGGTCGTTTTCTTATATTCTTCTGCGGTTCTTTTTAATTATTCAACTTAATGTATTTTATTTCCCAATTTTTTCCAGAATGTTTCCTCTATCAACTTTTTCTTTTAATTTAATCTCGGAAATAATTAAATTAGCACTATAATTTAAACAATAAGTGCATGGTGAATTAATGCCACATTTTGCAACAAAGGAAAAGCCCGTTGCACATGGTGCCAATTATCTTTTTTGTGAAGCTACAATATTTTCACAAAACTGTACTTTTATACATAAGAATTGCTTTAAAAGTATTAACACAGAATATTTAGATGTTTTAGAATACTTTACTTGTCCCCCCCCCCCCCCTACCCATTCATGTTTTCCTTCAGAAAAAAAAAATTAAAAATATGTTACCCAACTAAGACTAAAATTTTCATTGTTTTTTGTTTTTCAATTCCATCTATTAGCTCACACTCTCCCTGTATATATCTTGCTCAAATTTTCAATCGTTAATAAAATACTTTTTATTCATCCACTCAAGTTCAAATACATTTTTTTTTTTTTTAACTTGTAGTGGTTGACTGGATGTTAATACAGTTTTTCAAATATTAATTCAATAATTAAATTTAATTCATTAATTTTAGTTTTTTTAGATTTAAGTTTCATATATCGATCAATAGATGACTCCAGATAAATTTTAAAAAATGAATGAAAATTATTTATAAAAGACTTTTCTACAACATAGTGAAAAAAGTAGGAATTGACTTAAATTTTTTTTTTTTTTTATATTACTTGTTAAGGTTTACACTAAAAACATATACAACATATTAGAATAAATTTATATTTGTAATTCTTCGTTATTTTCAACTGAAATCTATCTTACATACTTTCAAATCACATTTCATAATTTCTACTGGCCACTGTTCAAAATTTGATTAATATTTGACGGAAGACGAAGAAGGAATGGTTATTGTATTAAACGTTACTTCATATGGACTTTAAATCAGGAACTGATCAAAACCTATTATATTATTTTATAATTTCACTACTGTTTTTTATATATAATTTTAAATCTACACTATATAGAAATGAATACATCAATGAAGTTACTGTAATTAAGACTTTATTTTAAACAGTTTATAAGAGAAATGTGTATCATTGGTGCAAGGCAAAAATATTATCTAATAATTAGAGGATAATCTTGTTGCTCGAGAAGTGCTGTAGGTGCTCTTACATAGAATGGCTTCGCATAAAAAATTACTCCAAGTTCTTGGTTGAAAAAGCGTTCTGGAACAAAATAAGAATAATTGTACTTCTAAAAGAAATAAATATATATATATATTCTATAGATTCAAAAATTCACATAAAAAGACAAAATAGTTTTAAAAATATGAGAATTATCTTGAGAAGGAAAAGTGCAGAAAGAAATTTAGAACAGAAAAATATTACAGAAATTAAGATGGACTGAAATACAAAATATTTTATCAATGATCTCAAATGAACCTACTTTTCATCAGAACATATCCATTTGGTGTTCCTTTAATTATATCAAGTTCTACTCTTGCCTATTGCGTAATTCAATGAGGCGCAAATACATCACACAAGGGCACGAGTAAGAAGAATCATCTTGGACGATGTATTCACACGCAGGGCATCCTATATTTTTCTTAAGCCAGTTTTCGATGCAGAGTTGATGGAAAGCATGACGACATGGGAGACTTTTCATCTTCTTCCGCTTGGTAGTATCCAAACAAACGGAACATTTTGGTGCAGAAGTGGTATCTGCCTGATTAATTGCACTATTGCTCGCAGTGGCATCCTGTCTCCCAGCAGCATTATCGCTTTCTAGAAAACGCTGCTTCCTAATTGCATTCTCTCTCTTCAGTGGAGCTTCTTTTCTTATTCCGGATAACGAAGACAATTTTTTTACTGATCGCATGGGCTGTCGTTTTCGCTTTTTGAACACCAACCATGATTAGATATTCCTGGAAAAATACAAAAAAAAAAATAAATAAATAAATAAATAAATAATAATAATAAATTTAGAGCAAATAAAATTTGCTTCTTTTGGAACGAGATATACTCTGTTTTAGAAGAATGGGTTCGTCTTAATAGTACTTCGTAGTTGGAGTTTATATACTTTCTCGTTCATAAAATTGTTATCAAATCTATACAGAAACAAAAAAAATAAATAAATAAAAAATAAAATAAAATTTTATGTCAATTCCTATAAAAATAAAATTTTTTTTTTTTTCACTATATTGCAGAAAGTCCTTTATAAATAATTTTCATTCATTTTTTTAAAGTTTATCTGGCACCATCTATTGGTAGATATATGCAACTTAAATCTAAAAAAAACTAAAATTAATGAATTAAATTTAATTACTGAATTAATATTTGAAAAAAAACTGTATTAACATCAAGTGTCATCCACTACAAGTTAAAAAAAATGTATTTGAACTTGAGTGGATGAATAAAAAAGTATTTTATGAACGATCGAAAATTTGAACAAGATATATAAATATATATAGGGAGAGTGTCAACTTATAGTAGGAATTGAAGAAGAAAATTCAATTGGTATTATGACCTTCATGTTAAAAGCATTTATATGTGAGTTGAGCCATAAGAAAATGTCAGCAACAAAAACGTGATCAATAAATATACTTTTGTGAATAACGAACATCATAAAATGGTGTCGCATATTTTCAACTATAACTAATGTGTTCGATTTTATTAATTAACAATTATAATTAAAAGTCCAATAATTTTCAATTATGTCTAAATAATCAAATACAAAACGCCAGTCTATTCAGGGAAAAAAATATGATTGGAAGGTATCTTTTAACCTTAATAAATTTAAAAAAATAATTTTGTGATGTTCCTGTAATTAAATAAATGCAAGAAAAATCTGTAAGTTTTAATCAAAAAAATAATCAAATGACATTTTCAATACAATTTCAAATTATTTTATTTTAGATCAAAATTGATTTGATTTCTGTATTCTTTAGAAATAATAATAGTTTTGTATAAGCCATTCATTAATAAATTTACATAGAAAACCAAATTGTTGTATATTTGTTTTGAACAAATAAATTTAATATGTTGGCACCATCCCAGAAAAAAAAAAAAAAAAAAAGGAATTAGTTTAAATATTTTTGACTAATTTTATTTTTTTCGATTAGATTTTTGAGAATCTTTTTCAAAGGTATTTTATATCTTAGTTCTAAACCTAAATTAAAATTATATTCACTGATGATATTAAAATGTCAACCCAACTAAAGTATCATTTAAAAAAAAGGGATTCGTTTATTTCATCTCGAATGAGGAAATTTTCAATTTCATATCATTATGAGAATAAATTGTTTATAATTTACTTTTTCAATTCTTTCTATTAGCTCACACTCTCCCTATATATATCTTGTTCAGATTTTCAATCGTTCATAAAATACTTTTTATTCCTCCACTCAAGTTCAAATACATTTTTTTAACTTGTAGTGAATGGCACTGGATGTTAATACAGTTTTTTCAAATATTAATTCAGTAATTAAATTTAATTACTTTTTAGTTTTTTAGTAAATTGCATATATCTACCAATAGATGGCGCCAGATAAACTTAAAAAATGAATGAAAATATTTATAAAGGACTTTCTGCAATATAGTGAAAAAAAGTAGGAATTGACTTAAATTTTTTTTTTTTTTTTTTTTATATTACTTGTTCTCAATTTATTTGCTCTCCTATTTGATAAATTTCTAACGTTAAAAGTTTATCACCTTACTGAAGCTATGAAATGTCAAGTAATATCTGCTAATGTTAATATGAAAAACCTAAAAACAAATTGTATATATTAAATCAACATTTAGCAATACTTCAACATTACCTGGCACATAACAACAACACATAAAAATTTATAAATGATGGTACAGTAATTTTATAAAACCCATGTTTGGCTAAAAACAGCAATAGAAGGATAAACACAAAATTTTAGAATTTTACAAATATTTTTTTAAATATTATTATTTATCAACGGAAACATTTTAAGTCAAATAAATATTATTTTATAACTAGCCATTTTATTTTGCTGAAGGATATATTTATTAGAAATATACATATGAAACACATTGTAAGAATAATATATTGTACATTGTATCCCTAATGAATAATTATAAAAACTGTTAATGATTGTTAGTCAATTTATTTTAAAATTAGAAAAAATTAGTTAATAAAATAATTACGAGAAAAAAAAGTTAGTTACCCAGAAAAAGCAAAATGAAAAATGAAATATCCACTGAAATTCTCAAAGGAATGTTTTTATTTTGTTTTTGATGCTATATCAAAACTTAAACCCTCTGTAAATATATCTTCAAATATGTCATACAGAACATTAAATATAGGAAACGGGAGGCCCCTTTGCGTATAAAAGTATAACAAAAATTATAAACCCAAAATATAATTAAAAATATGACAGCACAAGTAAGAATACATTATTAAAGTAAATTATGCTACAATCTTTTACAGTATTCATAAAGAATATTTTAGCAAGAATATATTATTAAAAGAAATATATTCTTGCATGAAATATAATTGATAATAATATTCTTTATGCTGTTCATTAAGGACAATATGATTAGGAATCGAAACAGAATTCAGCATTTCTTTCAAAAATCATAATAATTCAAATCAAGAATAATCAAAGAATCAAAATACCGCAGTATTATTTATTAAATTTCACAAATAAATTTTAAAAGTTATCTCATTTTTTTGTAATATAAAACATTTTAAACTCTCCAAAAAAAGTTGGTTTTAAGTTATTAAGTTTATTTTCCTAACTACAATATTTTAACTCCAAACTGCATAAGGAGATACATTTTAAAAATCCTTTTCATATGCATTTTAAATTCTATTGTTAAAATAATTTATCACATAATTAATAACTATATTTTTCAGATGCATTATTTTAAACATGGATTTTATTTTAATACTAAAAGTCTAAGAAAAACAATGTTTCTTTGACGGATTTTACATTTATTAATATATATATATATATTTTCTTTAAAAAACAGAATCTTTAGAAAACTATCGAAAATTAGGAATTTTCCTAGATCGATAAGTAATTGCATGAATTCCACTAAAAAATAAGTTTTTCCTTACAAATTCAAAAAATCGAAATGCTAGTTTAATTCCATTGTTTAATATTATTTAATAATAGAACAGTTTCAAAGATAAATTTTACAATAGATTACATTTTTTTAAATTATATTTTAAAATAAAAAATATTTTTTCAAACAAGTTTTTTTAAATAATATATTTTGCTAAAATTACACAATGAAACAAATTGTAAAAAACATTATAAATAATAATTTCATGTTAATTTACATATCCATGCATTTATTTAGCAATGCCCATGAAGTTTTGTGTTTCCTAATAAGCTTACGATAATCTCTTGCAAATAGATTGTATAGATGAAGATATAGTAAAAAATAATTGTTTTATAAATAATTTATAAAAATTCATTATTAAAATTTCCCACCATCTAAATTTTAGTTATCATCAGATAGTTTTTTTTTTTTTTTTAAATTTCAAGAAAAAAAGAAGAAAAATTTCTTGACAATTTTTAAAACTATATAAGAAAAAGTAAAAATAATTCTTTTATCTTATATGAAAATCATGAAAATTTATTTTAAATTTAAATAACGTTAGATAAAAATTTATAAACTTATTGAAAAGATTTCAATACATTGATCTCGATTTCCTACTTCAAATCGAAACTAGTGCCTTTAACTTTAATTTCAATATCCTAACAATCCTTTGAATATTTGTTTGATGAAATATTTTATTTCAACTTCGAAATAACTGAAAATCAATATTTTATTTACTAAATTTTGTTTCGTTTTTAAGAGATTATCGTAAGCCAATTAGACGACACTAAATTTCACGATCATTACTCAATAATGCATGGATATATAACTTAACATGAAAGCAACGTTGAATAATAAACCATTTAAAATCATGAACAAAAATAAATATAATTTATTATAAAAAAATATATTAACAAGAAAAAACATTAACTTATGGATATTAACAAGAAAAAGCATTAACTTACAGAAAACAAAACCAACCAAATAATTTTAAAATTGCTATTAAAATATTGTACGTTGTTTTATTATTAAAATTAATACTTAACTAACGAAAAAGTACTTACTTGAA
This sequence comes from Caerostris extrusa, assembly GCA_021605095.1. Lineage (NCBI taxonomy): Eukaryota > Metazoa > Arthropoda > Arachnida > Araneae > Araneidae > Caerostris > Caerostris extrusa. The sequence continues at coordinate 101,714 of BPLR01002500.1, forward strand.
TCGTTTGACTTAAAATATTAATTAAATATATTATTAATTCCGCTACACGATTTTAAACAGCAAACGGATAGCAGCCTGTGAATATAACAGCTAAATCAGTCTACACTTAGTTTTGATATGATGCGCCCTCTAGAACTCATTACAAAACTACAAGAGTTGCGTAAGGTTCGGTTACGTCATTAAGAACAGAATTTTCTTCTTCTTCGTTGTAAAATAACTGTAAAATGATTTTTGTAATGCCGCACTAGAGGTATTTTAGTTTTGTTTTTTGAGTTCGAAAAAGCCTCTCCTTCTCTAAATAATCAGCAATTTTTTTTATAATATGTTTATAAGCCCAATTATTATTTTTTAAACAATTTCGTAGATTACTAAACAGTTATTTTCAGTATTTTTACTTGAAATAAATAAAAATTCCGATAAGTTAAATTATGGATAATTGCAAATATTCAAATTATATGTTGTATATTTTACTCTATTTTACATAGTTAATTACTCTGTAATTAATGAAATTACTGTGTATTATTAATATAATACACAGTAATTAATATAATTTAACATAATTAATTTAATATAATATAATTAATTAATTTAATATTAATTTAATATAATATAATTAATTAATTTAATATAATTAATTAATTTAATATAATTAATTAATATAATAATACACAGTAATTAATATAATTACTGTGTACTTTGTAAAATAACTATATAATTCCTCATTCTTTTCTAGTAGCACAATGGGAATTTTCAATATGCATATAAATAGTTTATCATTAGCGATATTATATCGTATTGTCTCAAGACATATTTCGTCGATATTAAGTGCTATTAATATATTTCACGGTTTTTACTAAACATTATTTGAATGAATTAAATTATGACGAAAAAATACTCTTTATACTTAATTTTATTGAACAAATTTTGCAGTTCGTTACAATAACGTCAAAAACGTTATTTCTCTTCCTCCATATAGAAAGAATATCAAATTCACATTTAATAAATTATACATTCCATCCAAATTCACCATGAATAAGTTCACAATGAAGCACACAAAAATAAATTTTGTTGTAAGATTTCATAACAAAAATAATTTTTCGTTTGAAAATTTACCAGATATTCAGCTTATATTAAGTGTAATTTATCTGTAATTGTTTCATCGTTTAAATCTTCCTTTCTATGGAACTTAGAAAATATATGGAATATTTGCAAGAAATACTGCGCGGAATTAATGTTTTAAATCTCAATATTTTTTTAATGGAAAAAAATTCATTGCAATTTTAAAATTGAAATTAATTTAGAAATTAAACGATTGAAAATTGACGATTGAACGATTTAAAACTTTTTTCGATCAAATTTTTAGCACAATATTTTTTAAAAATTTGATCGAAAAAAGTTTTAAATCGTCATTTATTTCAAATGCCTGATATTTTTACCTGAGATCATCTGACATCGCAATAATTAATATATAGCACTCAGCGCATATATAGTGTACTCAGCATTGTGAATTACAAAGAAATAAAAGCCACTTTAAAAATGAGGATATTATAAGAAAGAAAAAAATGATACACAAAAATCTTGAACAAAATGCCTTTCTTTCGCAATAACTGTAACATAATACATTTATTTATGTAATAAAGTAGGGATGGGCAAACTACGGCCCGTCGGAAGTTTCTATCCGGCCCGTGGATAGAATTTTGATTTGCTGGTCCGAGGAAAATTAAAAAGAATCATATATTTATATATTATATATCCATCTCATATATATATAAATATTTTTTTTCTTCCTTTTTTTCAAAGGACTGATGATCTTTTTACTTTCTCTATTTCTGTTCTCAAAACATAAATCGGCGGAAATAGCAAGCGCAGACAGCTTTCAATCGGTAAAGATTTAAATGCGGAAGTTCTTTGTTAGTTGTAGCTGTAGATTGGCGCCAACAAGCGTGATCTCTTTCTCAGGGAGCAGACATGGGAATCAAATATAGGTGAATTAGACCTCACATGTGGCAGACTGCGCATTTTAAACTCCAGCCAGCGACTTTTTCTTTTGTGCTATGTTTGCTTCATCTTATATATGTGAACAAGTGTTTTCAACTATGAACCTTAGAAAGAATTATTTCAGAAGTAGGTTGACAGATGAGCATTTAGCCTCGTTCCTTAGAATGAGTGCATCTCACTTCGAAACTCAATGTAAGGAACTTTTAAAAATGACATCGCAATTTCATTCATCTCATCAACATATTTAAACTGCAATACTTGTATATTGTTTTGCATCTACCATCAGGTTTCCCTTCATGAGATCCCATTCTGCTGCTGACATTCAGTTACCGTCATTGCTCTCAGAAACGGAGTGACTCGACGGAGATTGTGACAGTGTATTTGAAGTGTCTCGAATCTACTGTAAGGTTGCTCTACAAGAACTTAATTTAGCTGCGATATCTCTTGCAGTCACTGCTTTCAGAAACGAGGAGAATCGACGGTAATTGTGATAGGCAGTGAGTGTAAAGTTAAGTCAATCGAGGGTTTTGGAGGACGGAGCACCTGTGTCATACGGCTTACGTTTACTAAGAAATGAAAGTGAATAATAGCCGTGCAAAATAATTTTTAAAGGTTTAAGTGAAAAGATTTGAAGTCGACGAGAACCGGTGCATCAGCTGGCACAGTGTGATGACTCCAGGAGACAAACTTCGCTTTTATTTGAAAATAAAATGTTAAGTTAAAGAGGGCGAATACAAAATAAAGACATCCACTCGCAGGTAGGCAGAGATATAGACTTCTCGCAGTACGTCGGGTCACAAATTAATGAGATGTACATATAGTTGAAAAGTTCATAAAATTTGTAGATCGTAAAATTTTGATGCTTACAGTTAAAGATTGAGCAGGAAGAAACAAAATTAACAAAAATAGTGGCTTATGTATAGAGTTAAAAAGTTGATGGGAGATCATAGTGTTTAGAAAGAGTGGTTAAAAGGCAGATACCCTTTTCAAGAAGAGTGTTGCATTTGTTAGTAGTCGGATAAATGTGGTCAAGCGTGAGTAGAAGTTTATGAATTTCAGGTCTGTGAGCATATCATTTAAAAAGTTTAGTGGTATAATTTTCGTTGTGGAAAATTGAGTGTTAGAATTGTTAGATATGATGCATGCATAAAGTTAGGAATAGCGTGTTTAGTTTTAAAAGTGTTAGTGTGTGTAGGATTATTAGTTTTGGATATCGCAAGCAACATAAACACGAGGTCGGATGTGCAGATTTCCAGTTTGCTCAGGTCGGTGTGTCGATGACAACGATGATATTATCCTATGTCTCCTTTTAGGTTATATTTTTTAACTTATTTTGAGGTAAAGTAGGTTGTCGAGGTTCCAAATGTTATCGATGTTTGGGAAAGGATCAAGTTAAATTTGATAGAGAGGCATCTCCGAGATCTGCTCATCTCATTTTCTAACTTGGGAAATTGTTATGATTAGGAACTATATGAATTCAAGTTCTTGTTTAACATGGAAAGTGTAAATTGGGAATCCCCTCATGACTATTTTAATAGGTCGTAAGTGTTTAGGTCTAACAAGATAATAAGTGCGTGTTATGTCAAGATAATTAATGAATTGATTGTATTAGATTTCTGGAGTAGATTCAAGTTTTCAAAATTAAACGCTTGAAAAGTGTCCATCTATTGTCAAGTTGCCCTACAGGGGATTCGATTCCGCTGTTGACGCCATTACACTCACTGCTATCAGAAATTAAAACATATGGCGGCGATTAAGAAGGTGCATTTGAAGCGTCTCAAATTTATTGTCAGGTTGCCCTGCAAGAAGGAGAGGTTTGAATCCGATGGTTGCGTCCGTTGAAGTCATTCCTTTAAAAATTGGTTTCGTAAATAGTTAATTTGCTGCATCGTTGAATTTCTGTAATTATTAATGTAAGAGTAGGTACTTTTGATTATTATTGCTGGAAGTTGCAGGGCTGTATTGCTTGCTGATCATGTAATGACATCAGAATGTCAGTTACGGATCATATTATAGTTATGATACATGTTATTGTGCAGTAATCAGTTAATCGTGTTAGTTATTAATGTATAGTACGTTGGGGGAGGATTGGATGAATTATTTAGTTGTGATAGTGCTATAATCGTGCGGTAAAATGGTTCCTGGAAGAAAGTGAATTACAATTTTCATCTGAGTACCAATCAGTAGTTTGGGTTAGGGTTGTAGGTAGGTTAGAGAGGTAGAATTTTATTGTGGAGAGAATTATATAGTGTTAGAATCGAATCTAGAAAGAGTCCGTCAATCGGTTTGTAAAATAGTAGAAAATAGAAAACTGCTGTCGACCTTAATGGCTTTAATTTGCCAAGAAACTGCAACCTCCGAGTAGTTCTATTAAAGCAAGGTTATCAATGTAATGCATAGTTCTAACAATGAGATATAACAATATTAATAGTAGTCATATTAATTCTAGTATTAAGTCTAAAAATATATTGAACAATTTAAATGTAATCATAGATAGTAATGACTAAGTCCTGAGATGACAGAGCCTGTTTGATTGCCCAAACCCATAAACGGTAACTTCCTCCGATATTATTCAAAATAAAAAATGCTTGCAAAAAAATTCTTAATATTCCTAAAACAGAGGTCATTGCTTTTAGCCCAATCTGCTCTGAATTTACGAGGATTGATGTCAATACGGATGTTAAATTCAGGCATCTAATCCATTTTGTGGACGAGATTTGCCTAGAGCAGGGGTCGGACACCTGCGGCTCGCCAGCCGCATGCGGCTTTTGGATGTGAAACTGCGGCTCTTTAGTTCCATACGCAAATATTATTTATTTTATCAAAAAAAAAAAAAAACATTTTAAAATCGTTCTGAATCGATTAACGAAGAATCTGAAGAACTGTTTTGTGATTTCAAAAACAAACCAGAAATCTTGAAAAAATCAAAGATTTGTCACTATCCGCTAAAACAGTACAAGATAGAATAGCTAAAATATCTTCAAATGCAACATATTTGCAGGTGGAAGATATTCAACTTTCTCCTGCCTAATCACTGGCTATAAATGAGTCTTGCCACATAAACGAAACGGTTTGCGGCACAAGTTGCCCTTTTTGTCAAGTATATGTCTTCCCAAGGTCCAAAAGAAGAACTTCTAGGATTTCTACCGCTCTCGGGACAAACTAGACGGGAAGATATAGCGAATGCCGTGCAAAAATGCCTTGAAGACAATAAGATCGATTTAAATAAAATCGTTTCAATAGCAACTGATGGAGCCAGAAGTATGACAGGAAAAAATAAAGGGGCAACAACGATTCTTCAGTCCAGAATAAACCATGAAATTCTTACGTTTCACTGCATAATACACCAAGAAGCGCTTTGTGCCCAAACATTTCCGGCAGAAATAGTTGAGGTCATGAATTTGGTAATCAAGATTGTTAATAACATCTTGTCAAAAGCACTCTACCATCGTCAGTTTAAAGAATTCTTAAACGAAATGGAGACTCAGTATTCCGACATCCTTCTTCACAATAAAATGCGAGGGCTTTCCAAAGGTAAGGTGTTGAAACGTTTTGCTTTGTGCTTGAATGAAATAAATGCATTCTTAAATAAAAAAGGCATTAATCACCCTGAGTTAGAGAACGGCAAATGGTTGCAAATATTTTACTTTATGGTGGATATCACAGCGAAATTAAATGAGCTGAATCTAAAACTGCAAGGAAAGGGAAACCCAGACTATGTTTTGGTAGAAGAATTGGTTTGTTTTGAAGAAAATTAATTCTTTTTGCAGATGATATTCAGAGCGGTATATTACTTCATTTTCAATTTCTAAAGCAATATCGTGATACTGTTGACACGAGGTACTTCAGCACAGTCATAAAAAAAAAAAAAAATTAAAGATGAATTTGCTGACAGATTTGAGCAATTCAAAACCAACAAAACCACTCTAGCATTCATAGTAAATCCTCTCAACACACATTGTAACGAAATCCACATTTAGCCATTTGGAATTGATACTGGATCTCTAGAAATGCAATTGATCGATTTAAAAGTAAAGCTTTATAGAGTGGAAAATTTACAGAGTTGGAAAGCAAGTTGGAAGAGTTGGAGGATCAGAAATGTATGTACGTAACGCAACAAAAGTGGACAGCTTTAAAAGAAATGCCGCGAATTGAGGCACTTATATTCGACGCATGGAATAGTCTTCCAGATTGTAACAGAGAGGTGAAGAAGTTGGCATTTGGAGTGCTGACTATCTTCGGATCGACATATTCGTGCGAGCAAGCGTTCTCTTGCATGAATATAATTAAAAGTAAAGTAAAAGCCAACTAACAAATGAAAATTTAGAGTCGTGTTTGAAACTTAAAGCAACAAGTTATGCACCAAATTTATCCAAACTTTCTAAAACCATGCAAAGCATATGCTCCCATTGAATTTGTTTGTTGAAATGTATGTTATTGTTTTTTTTATATTTTAAGTACAAATTACATTGTTTAGTAAAGTTTAAATTTTCTACTTGAATAACCATGCAAAGCCATCGCTCCCATTGAATTTGTTTGTTCAATTGTTTGTAATTGAAGTACAAGTTAGTGTTGTAGTAAATGTTTAATTGTTTTAATTTTTACTTAAATAATAAGTAATTATCTAATAATGAATAAATAGAATGTTATAATGAATAAATAGATATGTTTTCTTATGAATGAATAGATTAGTTTTTTTTTTTTTATCAAAAAACTTTATTTATGCGAGTACTAACAGGTGGGCTAGTATTATTAAATCGGCGCTACTAGTATTAAATCCATATGATTTTTAGTTAGCCCTAACTTTCAAAAGACACGTGTATAAATTTGACAGCTGTTGCACTATTAGTATGTGAGTTATAGCATTTTAGTGAAGCAACTTTAGTTAGTTTGAAAAAATGGATAAAAAGGAATTTCATGTGTTAATAAAGCATTGCTTTTTGGCGAAAAAAATACTATTGAAGCCAAGGCTTGGCTTGATAAACATTATTCGGACTTTGCACCAGAAAAATCAACCGCAGAGAAGTGGTTTGCTAAATTTAAACGAGGCGAAATGAGCATCGAGGACGATGCACGCAGTGGACGCCCCAAAGAGGCTGTTACCGACGAAAACATCAAAAAAAGTCCACAAAATAATTTCTGATAACCGTAAAGTGCAGTTGATTGAGATAGCTGAGACCCTAAAGATATCAAAGGAACGTGTTGGACATATCGTGAATGAATATTTGGATATGCAAAAGCTCTGTTCAAAGGGGTGCCGCACGAGTTCACAATCGACCAAAAACAACAACCAATTGATGATTCTAAGCAGTGTTTGGAGCTGTTCAATCGTAATAAACCCAAAATTTTGCGTCGATATGTGACAATGGATGAAACATGGCTCCATCATTTCAAGCCGGAGTCCAATCGACAGTCAGCCAAGTAGACTGCACTTGATGAACACTAAAAATGCTATAACTTCATTAAAAATGCTATAACTCACATACTAATAGCGCAACAGCTATCAAATTTATACACGTGTCTTTTGAAGGTTAGGGCTAACTAAAAATCATATACTAGTAGCGCCATCTATGTGTTAGCCTATGAAGCTTTCAGCCCACCTGTTATTTATTGTTGTCAAGAAAAATTTTGTGGCACTTTAAAAACTTTGAAATTTTGTAAATTGCCATTTTTGGCTCTTCCGACTCAAAAGGTTGCCGATCCCTGGCCTAGAGGATAAGAACTTTATACTCAGAAATGAGAGGACAATTAAAATCATAATTAGGGGCTACATGGATACCGAGCTGGATATAGTCCTTGATTTGGAAAGAGCCGGATTTCAAGTTCATAAAATAAGTAACCTAAAACAAATTCCAATCTAAAGAGCTTATTTCTCTATAATTTGTTCAAATAGTGCAGTCTTTAAGGGCTAGTAGAATCTTCAATCCCACTGCCCTCTGAGGAAAAAGAATCGCTGTGGAAAACGATAGAGCCCTGTCAGAGTCAAACTATTGTTTCTGATGTCAAGGGTTTACTACCTACTTTATGAAATACTCGCTACGAAGTTAACTACTATGACTTTAAAGGTACTACTATGACTTTTATGGTACATTCATTTATGCTAAAAGTACAATCGATCACCATCATTTTCCTCTTGCTTATTTTGAAGGAATTGATAATATAACTACAGAAATTAAAATCATTGATTGTTCATCTATTAAATTAAAACTTAAATTTAAATTTAAATTTTTAAAATTTTATATAATTAAATAAGCACTTTAATGTTAATAATATGTACATGGAGGCTTAGTGGCATATTTTGTAGCAAAGGAAAAGGAAAAGCCCGTTGCTCTAGGTGCCAATTAACCTTTTTGTGAAGGTACGATGTTTTTACAAAATTAATACATATATACATAAGAATTGTTTTAAAAGTATTAACACAGAATATTTAGATGTTTTCGAAAACTGTCTTTTCTTGCCCCCTCTTTTTTTCTTTAGAAAAAAAAAAATCCAAAATATGTTACCGTACCAAGACTAATAGTTTTAAGATATTTGTTTTTAATGATAACATTGAAAACATAACATACAAGAATAAATTTATATGTGTAGTTCTTAGTAGTTTTCTATTGAAATTTATCTCACATACTCTCAAATCCCATTTCATAATTGGTAATGAAAAAAATTAAGAAATATAAAAAAAAATTTGTAAGTCAATTCCTACTTTTTTTTTCCACTATATTGCAGAAAGTACTTTATAAATAATTTTCATTCATTTTTTAAGTTAGGAAAAATTCCCTGGCACACTTCTCTCTCTCACTAATTTATTCACATGTTTCATTTTCCATTTTGTTCCTTCCTTAACTCAGCCTAGAACCCGGAATGAAAAAAGAATCTGGAAAAGAAATTTTTTTCCAGCTATCTACACACTTCGCTACTGATGGTATTTATTCTTAAATTTATATTCTGCTAAATATCTTATATAAGAGAAATTTTTTTTCTCCCATATAAAACAAAATTAATTAATTAAATTTAATTAATGAATTAATATTTAAAAACAGTATTAACATAAGTGTCATCCACTGCAAGTTTAAAAAAATGTATTTGAACTTGAGTGGATGAATAAAAAGTATTTTATGAACGATTGAAAATTTGAACAAGATATATAAATATATATAGGGATAGTGTGAACTAATAGTAGGAATTAAATAAAAAATTAAAAATATGTTACCGAACCCAGACTAATAGCTTTAAAATTTTTGTTTTTAATCTTAATATTAAAAAACATAACATACAAGAATACATATAGTTCTTAGTAGTTTTCTACTGAAATTTATCTCACATACTTTCAATTCCCATTTCACAATTTGTAATGATCAATTTCAATCTAATTCTTAAAAAACAAAACACACAATAATAAATTAATATTTACAGATCTTAGCAGTTTTCTATTGAAATCTATCTCACATACTTTCAATTCCCATTTCATAATTAGTAATGAGGAATTTCCATCTAATTCTAATTTATAATTTTCATCTAATTCTAATTTATAATTTCGATCTCACTTTTAACTGCATTCTCGCTCTCTAAGGCATCCTGCTTCATAATTTGATTCTCACTCTCTGTGACATCGTGACTCGTAATTGATTGAAAATTAATTAACACTGGAAGCAAGATGAAGAACTATAGAAGAAATGGTTATTGCATTAATTCTAAGGGACTTTAAAATAAGGAACTGATACAATCTTATTATATATTTTTATAATTTCACATTTTGCAAATATAGTTTTCATTCAAATTTCTTCTTTATAAATAAATATAACAGATCCTGAAATTGCTGTAATTAAGACTTTATTTAAAACAGTTTATAAAAGAAATATGTATCATTGGTACAAAGCAAAGATCTTATAGGATGACAGGAGGATACTTGAGGAATTATTCTCCTTTCTCCAGAAGAAAGAACTATTACTGATGCTTCCACATAGAATGGACAACGATGCTTAACAGGATAAATTGCTCCAGTCTTCTTGTTCAAAGCAAAGAGTTCTGGAACAAAATGAAAATAATTGCAATAATATATATATATATATATATATATATATATATATATACATATATAATATAAAATTAAAAAAAATTCACATAAAAACATAAATTTTTTTTTTTAAAAAAATATCAGAATTATCTTGACAAGGAAAGATGCAGAAGGAAATTTATTATAATGAAGTATTACCGAAACAAGTAATAAAAAAAAAAAAAAATTTTTAAAGTCAATTCCTACTTTTTTTTTTCACTATATTGCAGAAAGTTCTTTATAAATAATTTTCCTTCATTTTTTTTAAGTTTATCTGGCGCCGTCTATTATTAGATACATGCAACTTAAATCTAAAAAAAAAACAAACTAAAATTAATTAATTAAATTTAATTAATGAATTAATATTTGAAAAACAGTGTTAACATCAAGTGTCATCCACTACAAGTTCAAAAAATGTATTTGAACTTGAGTGGGGTATAAAAAGCATTTTATTAATGATTGAAAATTTGAACAAGATATATATATATAGCGAGAGTGAGCTAATAGAAGGAATTGAATTAAGATGACTGAAAAGCAAAAATATTTTATCAATGATCTCAAATGAACCTACTTTTTATCAGAATATGTCTAATTGGAGTGTCTTTCATCAGATCAAGCTCTTCCCTTGACAAATCAGTAGGACTTACAAGTGGCACAAGTGCATTAGGTGACGAAGAATCACCTAGTGTGAGGTTTCGACAGATGGGACATCTTCTATTCTTCTTAAGCCATTCATTAATACATCGTTGATGGAAAGCATGATTGCAAGGAGGCATTTCATCTTCTTCCGCCTGGTAGTATCCAAACAAACCGAACATTCTGGTCCAGAAGTGGTAACTGCCTCTCCATTATCGCTTTCCACAGAATGCCGCTTCATAACTGCAGGTTGGATATTCAAAAGATTGGCGCGAGATGGGCATCTTCTCTTCTTGTTTATGTTCCGTTGTCGTTTTCGCTTTTGAACAGCAATCATGATTAGATACGCCTGGAAAAATACCAAAAATTAAATTTAATGCATTTAAAAGATTCGCTCCTTTTGGAAATATATAAATTGTTTATCTGTATATCTGTTTTAAAAGAATGGGTTTCATCCAGGGCTGGATTTTCTATACGCTAACATACGCTTCAGCCTAGGGCCTCAAGATCAAGAGTTCAAATTGTTAGCAAAATTAGAATTACACTATTCTAAAAACAGTAAACACTGAATCACAAATAAGGAGAAATTCTACACATATGAATAATAAACAAATATAATAAGTAATTTACAAACTTAAAAACGGGAGGTGAAAGGACCTTATAAGTGGACCAGCCTAGGGCCTCTTTTCATCTAAATCCGGCCCTGGTTTCACCTTAATAGTTCTTCGTAGTTGGAGTTTATATACTCTTTCGTTGTTATTAAATAGACACAGAAAAGAGAAAATACAATTGTTTTTTATGACCTTCATGATAAAATCATTTATAAAGTTGAGTTGAGTACATAAGAATATGTCAGCGGCCAAAAAGCAATCAATAAATATACATTTGTGAATAATGAGCATTATAAAAAAGTGTCGCATACATTAAATTATAAAATAATATTTTTAATTTAACGAATTGACAATTATAATTGAAAGTTGCATAATTTCCGATTATGTCTAAACAATCAAATACAAAACCCCAGTCAATTCTGGGAAAATATGATTGAAAAGTATTTTTTAAAAGATCGCTTAAGAAAAATAAAGTAATATGACGAATATTATTAATTTTTATTAATTAACAATTATAATTAAAAGTTCCATAATTTCCAATTATGTCTAAAGAATCAAATACAAAACCAAAGTCAATTATGAGAAAATAAAATTGGAAAGCATGTTTTAAAAGATCGCTTAAGAGAAATAAAGTATATTTAAAGTTGGAAAATTCAATTTTTTTATATTAATACTTGAAAAGTTTACACAAAATCTTCCAAAAAAAAAATTTGCAACTCAAAAATTTATTTAAATGACAACACAACTGGATATTACAATATAAATGCTCATTGGAAGACTTAAAAATAAAAAAAAATTTAAATTTACAATTGGAATACTTTTAGGGAAAATTTCGGAAATTTTAGTAAATTTCATAACTTTTGCCAAAATTTCTTAAAATCAGAAGACTTCTCAATAAATTGAAAGAATTAGCACATATAATAACAATTCAAAGATGGTTTATTATTTATTACTATTTTATAACTTTCGTTATTAAATAATTATTTATTATTTTAGTTATTAAATAATTTTTAAATATTTTGTAACTTTGCTTTTAGAAACTTTTCATGGTTAAAATGGTACATTTCTAAAGGTATAAGGAAATTTTTTTATTGCTTTATTTTATTTTTATTTTCGTCTTAATTATAGCATTATTTATAATTTTAAAATTTATTTATTTGTTAAATTAATGTTTTTAGAGTCATATTTTTTTTTGATTATGCCATAACATAATAGATTTTTAAAAAGATAATTTTGTGCTGTTCCTGTAAATAAATAAATACAAGAAAAATCTATAATTTTTAATCAAAAAAGTTATCAAATAACATTTTCAATACAATTTCAAATTATTTTATTTTAGATCAAAATTTATTTAATGTCCTTATTGTTTATAAATAATAATAGTTTTTATAAGCTATTCATTAATAAATTTACATAGAAAACTAAATTATTGTATATTCGTTTTGCATAAATAAATTTAATATATTGGCTCCATTCCAGAAAAAGAAAAGAAGGAATTAGTTTAAATATTTTTGACTAATTTTTTTTTCTTTTTATTCGATTAGATTTTTGATTATTTTTTTCAAATTTATTTTATATCGTAATTCAAATTGTATTCACGTAATTCAAATTATATTCACTGATGATATTAAACTATCAATCCAACTAAAGCGTCATTTAACAATGGATTCGTTAACCTCATTTCGAATAACGAAATTTTATTTTTCGAAATTTCCTTTTTTTTCAATTCCTTCTATTACCTCACACTCTCCCTATATATATCTTGTTCAAATTTTGAATCGTTCATAAAATACTTTTATTCATCCACTCAAGTTCAAATACATTTTTTTGAACATGTAACAAATACATTTTTTGATGACACTTGATGTTAATACAATTTTTTCAAATATTAATTCATTAATTAAACTTAATTAATTAATTATAGTTTTTTTTTTAGATTTATATTGCATATATTTACCAATAAAGGGTGCATGATAAACTTAAAAAAAATGAATGAAAATTATTTATAAAGGACTTTTTGCAATATAGTGAAAAAAAGTAGGAATTGACTTTTTTGTATTACTTGCTCTCAATTTACTTACTCTGCTATTTGATAAATCTTAAATTTGTAACATTAAAAGTTTATCACTCCACTGAAGCTATGAAACGTCAAGTAATATCGTCTAATGTCAATATGAAAAAAATTTAAAAACAAATTGTATACATACAAACAAAAATATAAAACCATATATACAAAAGCAAATATTTCAATATTTCCTGCACATAAAAAATTTCATAAATGGTAGTACAATAATTTAATAAAAATATTGTTTGGATAATAATAAAATATTGATTAACTAAATTATCAAAAGAAATGTAAAAAAATAATTTTTTACAAATATATTAGAATTTTAAATATGACTATTTATCATCAAAATCATTTGAAGTTAATAAAAATATTATAAAATTATAATATTTTAAAATTAATTAACTAAAATTATATAATTTATATATTGTTTTAAAACTAGCAGGATTATTTTGCTGAACAAAATATTTATTACAAAATATATATATCTGAAACACATTGTAAAAATTATATATATTGTATATTTTCCAGTGAATTAATTATAAAAATTGTTGGTGATTGTAAGTCAATTTATTTTAAAACTAGAAATCTAATTACTCAAAAAAGGAAAATGAAAATTCCACTGTAATTCTCAACGGAATGTTGTTCTTTTGTTTTTGATGCTATATCAAAACTTGAGCCATCTGTCACAAACTTCAAATACGTCATACGCAACAGTAAATGTACGTAAACAGGAGGCCCCCTTAGCGTATAACAGTATAACATACATACAAGTCCAAAATGTAACTAAAAAATATGAACAGCACAGATAAGAACATGCAAGTGATAGTTAATTGCTATTTTTAACTGTTGCCGAAGTTAAGATCTCTTTGGGACTAATAGACTACATTTTACTATGAGTAGAAAATCTGTTTAGTTGAGAGACCAAATTTATATGGCTGACAATCAAATTAAGAATACAATTATGAATACAAAATGGATGTTTTTTGAGAAAGGGGGTGTAATGGAGGCGATTTATTTATTTATTTTGTTGTTGTTTAAATTTTCTTGTGAACAAGACAAATAAAATTCGACAACTATAGAATTCACATGATGGAAAAAAAAACAGTATGTAAAATATAATTTCATACTACATATCTATTGTATTTTATCTATATTAAACAGTTTAACATATATACAAACCCAAAATCTAACTAAAAATATGAACAGCACAGATAAGAATACACAAGTAATAATTAATTGTTAATTGTAATTGTTACCGAAGTAAAAACTCATTCGAAATTAATACACTAACTTGAACATTTTACTATCAGTAGAAAAGTTTTTGTATTGAGTGACCAAATTTACATCGCTGTCAAGCAAATTTAAGATTGCAGTTACGAATTCACAAAATTTTTTTATTGAGGAAGGGGAAAATGGGAGTAAAGAGGCGATTTGTTTATTTTTTGTGGTTGTTTAAATTATTTTCCAGTGGACAAAACAGATGAAATTTGACAATTACAGTTTTTACGAAATGAAAAAAAAAATCGAAACTAAACAATATATATATAATATAAATAGCTGCTATTTTTACATTGTGAAATTGCGCTATTCTAAAGGAAAAGTTTCCAAGAACATTTGTGCTTGTAAACTTTGGAAAATTATATTATGCCAGGCATAATATAATTTTCTTGAGTTTATTATTATTATTTATTTTACAGTATTACATTTTTACAGTTTAAAAAATTTTGCAGTATTCATAAAGAATATTATAACAAGTATATAATATTATAAAATATAATTACTGATAATATTTTGTTCATAAAGAGTATTATGATTCAGATTCGAACCTGAATTCAGCATTTCTTTCAAGATTCAAAATGCTGAAACATTATTTATGAAAAATTTCACAAATAAATTTTAAAAGTTATCACACTTTTTTATAATGTAAAACATCTTAAACTTAAAAAAAAATTAAATTATTAAGTTTCATTTCCTAATTAAAATATTTAACTTCAAACTACATAAGGAAATACATTTCAAAAACCCTTTTCATATGCATTTTAAAATAATGTACTTTAAAAATTGTTTATCACATAATTAATAACATTTATCAGCTGTATTACTTTAAATGTGGATATTTTTCTTTAATATCCAGAGGGAAAAAAAAAACGCCATTTGACAGACTTTTTTTTTTTTTTTTTTAATAAATATATTATTTCTTTAAAAAATAGAATCATTACATTTTACATTGTAAATTTCCTAACTGGATAAAAACTTTCTCTGAATTCCAATAAAAATAGTTTTTTCTCTTCCAAATTCAAAATCGAAGTGCTAGTTTAATTCAATCGTTTAATACTGTAGATAATAACACAATAGTTTTATGGATAAATTTTACAATTAATTTAATTTTTAAGCAAAAATATTTTTTAAATAATATATTTAGCTGAAATTACACAATGAAACAAATTATAAAAAATAAACATAAATAAAAATTTCATGTTGAATTATATATTCATGCATTATTAGGCAATGCCCGTAAAATTTTGTGTTTTTTAATACACTTATGATAATCTCTTGAAAATAGATTGAATAGATGAAGATTTGGTAAAACATAATTGTTTTATAAATATTTTCTAAAGTTTTATTATTAATATTTCATACCATATAATTTGTAATAATTAATTTATCAGATAAGATTATTTTAAATTTGAATTTGCTTTTAATGTCGAGAAAAAGGAACAAAAAATTTTCTTGACAATTTTTTTTAATTATATAAACAAAAAATGAAACATTATTCTTGCATTTTATATGAACATTTTTAAAAGAATAATTTAAATAAAACGTCAAATCATAATTTATAAACTTATTAAAAAATTAAATTCAACATATTATTCTCAATTTCCTAATACAAATCGAAACTAGTGCCTTTATATTTCAATACTCTGACAATCTTTCGAATAATTTTGTTTGACGAAATTTTACATTTTCTCTTCAAAATATTTGAAAGTAATTATTTTATTTACTAAATTTTAGTTTGTTTTCAAGAGGTTATCGAAGCTTATTAGAAAACACAAAATATCATGGGCATTATTTAATAATGCATTGGATATATAACTTAAACATGAAAGCAATGTTCAATAATGAATTATTAATAAATACAGAAGTAACAAGAACAAAAATAAATCTAATTTATTGTAAACAAAACATATTAACAGGAAAAACATTAACTAATAGAAAACAGAACCAACGAAATAATTTAAAAATTATTATTAAAATATTGTCCATTGTTATATTATTAAAATAACTGACGAAAAAAGTACTTACTTGAATCGTTGGTCTTAAATATATTAAGTAAAAGAAACCGAACTTTCTCCTGCAGATTTAGTTGCGCCAAACTTAATGCAACCAGTGAATAAAAATGTTTAACCGTTAATCCGTTTTTCGATTATGCGCCCTCTATAACTCGTTACAAAACTGGAAAAGTTGAGTAAGATTCGGTTACGTCAGTAAGAGCAGGATTTTCTTCTTCTTCTTCTGCGTAAAACGATATTTTAGATTTTGCTAATGCCGCACTAGAGGTATTTTTTTAAGTTCGAAAAAGATGAACTTTCTCTTTTTCTCCGAAAAAACAGTAAATTTTTTATAATATATTTATAAACTCAATTAATGTTTTTAAAAACTTTCGTAGATTGCTAATAGTTATTTTCAGTGTTTTTAATTCAAATGAATTTAAAATTCAAATTAAATTATGGATAATTGCAAATATTCAAATTACATGTTACTGCTGCACCAAAAAAGTAAGATAAATTATTTTTTTCAAAAACTCTTTATTTATTCTTAAAAATTATTTATTCGCTTTCAAAGTAATCCCCTCCGACACAATGCACTTATGCAAACTTTTTTTTTCCCAATCCTTAATCATGCTAAAAAGTCATCGGCAGGGATGGCCTTTAAAGCGTGCGGCGATTCACGTTGAATCTCTTCAAGCGACTCAAAACGGTGTCCCCGGGTGGTCTTTTGAGTTTAGGGAATAGCCAGAAGTCGCACGGGGAGAATACGATTGTTGTGGAACGTTATGGGTTTCATTTTTGGCGAAGAAGTCATGAAGAAAAGATGCAGTGTGACATGGCGCATTCAGTGTTTTCGGTACCAATCGAGATTTGACGCGTTTGATGCCCAAAACGGAATTGACCGATAGTTTTGAAATTCCAACATCATCAGCAAGGTCTCTAATTGTAAATCAATGGTTTGCAAGCACCAAATCTTTAATTTTTTCGACATGAGCTTCGTCGGTTGAGGTTGACGGTCGACCAGAGGGCTCTTCGTCTTCAACGCGTTCTCTGCCTTCTTTGAACTGTATATACCACTTCTAAACATTCCTTTCCGATACAAGAACGCTCCCCGAATGCCTTCTGCAACGTTCTATACGTTTCCTCAAACAAAATTTAATGCATGTTCTTTGTTCAATTAATTCGGACATTTCGAAAATCCCCGGAATCAGTTTTAGCGTCTCACAAAGCCAAGCGTAACTCAAACACTAATGAAAATTTTCACGTGACATTTCACACAAATGTCAAGGATAGTGCAAATTCCATAAGACCCGCTAATTTTAAATTGAAAATTGGCCTTACTTTTTGGACACAATAGTATATAATTTACTCTATTTGACATAGTTAATTACTTCGTATTTAATAAAATTATTGTGTATTTTGTATATAACTATATAATCCCCAATTCCTTTCTGATAGGAGAGTGGCAAAAGTTCTCAAAATATATTTTTTATGATTAACTTATTTTGTCGATATTATGCAATGAACATTAACCAAGGTTTTTACTAAAATTATTTGAATAAGTTAAATTATGACTCTCACTACTTAATTACTCTTTGCGCTTAATTTTATTGAACAAATATTGCAGTTCTTTAAAAATAATGTGAAGATTTATTTTCCACTATATAGCAAGAATACCAAATTCACATTTAATAAATTATACATTCCATAGGCATTCATCAGAAAAGTCATTGCTCTTTTTCAAAATTCCAAAATATTCAGCTTATGCTATGTATTATTTATCTGTAATTGTTTCATTGCTTAAATCTTCTCTTGTAATTTATTGAAAACTAGCAACAAATATTGCGCGGGATGAATATTCTAAATTCCTGTATTTTTATACTGAATAAAATATTAATTTCAATTTTGAAATTAAAATTCACTTTTAGAAATTAAAAAATATATTGTTTAAAATTTATTTGAAAAATAAAAGTTTAAAAAAATATTTCTTCTTACATTCTTTTAATTATTACTATATCATTCTTGGATATTCTTGTTAGCGTCTTTTCCTTTTTTTTTAATACAATTTGCAATTTTGTTTTTTTAATTCATGCATTGATTTTGTTTTTAACACATATTTTATTTTTAGAACAATGATTTGAAAAATATATGCATAAAAAATGGTACATTGATTTTATCAAGCAATTTAGCATAAAAAGATATAAAAATAAAATATAAAAACGATATTGTAATAAAATAAATTATTACAAAAATATTAATATTTCTATTTAATTTTTAACGTATATTTTATTTTAGGCCATATGAATTGAATAATATTAAAAAGGTGGATATCAGTTTGTCTTTTTACCATTTTCATTTTTTTATTAGACAAATGTGTGTTTTTAATGTTAGGAAATACACACAAATTTGTTTTTTATATACAAAGAGATTATAACTCATTTTATTAAAATATAAACTTAAGTAGTTAAAACATCTTTGAAATTTCTTGTAATTGATTTATTCAGACATCATATATTTATTATATATCTATAATCCAGCTACTAAATCACAAAATTTTCCAACACACATAATTTTCACAATAATTAGAAATGCAATAAAAATTAAACAAATATGTTAAAATATTTCTCTAACAACATTGCTTATTAAATCACAAAATTCCATTGAAAATGTTATAAAAATAAAATATAAAAATATATTGTTATAAAAATAAATTGTTACAAAATATTGATATTTATATTTACTTTTTATATACATTATAACGACTTATTAACCATATTGTTTGATGAGAAATGATAAAAAATATTTCATTTTATAGAGTTGAATGAAAAATGCATAATTAAAAATATGTTCACTTTAAATTTTACAGTAAGGAAAACAAATTTTTTAAAGTTGCCAATATGAAATGAATAATAACAATTTAATATTTAATATGAATTAAAAATTATTCAATATCGATATTAATCAAATTGTAAAAATAATCAATTTCTAAATATTAAACATTCTAAAATAGTTTTTGAAAATTAATGTTTTAAAATGCTTACTGAGAATTAATGTTTTAAAAATACTTTTTGAAATTTAAAGTTCTAAAATACGTTTGAAATTTTTTTTTCAATTAGATAATTATTTTCTCGTGTTATAAATGAGCCACCACGTGACAAAGTTTACACCATTGTTATAAAATTAAAATTTTAAAACAGGACAGTTTAAAACCTTTCTTAAATTAAAAGAACAGAATTGCATGAGTTCTTTTGGTTTAATTTTAGAAAATAAACACCGACAAATATTTTATTTTAAACTCCTCTTTTTACAATATAAAATTAAGTAGTTAATATAACAATATAATTTCTTTCAAAAAATGTTTTTATGAATTATCTTAAATCATATATTTATTATACTACTGTGTCCAAAAGTAAGGCCAATTTTCAATTTAAAATTCCCAGGGCTTATGGAATTTCAATTTTTTTTAGGTTGCTGACACTGTCCTTGACATCTGTGCGTTATACTCATTAGTGTTCGAGTTACGACGCTAAAATTGATTCGGGCGATTTTTGAAATTTTGAACTAATTGAGCAAAGAACTTGCATTAAATTTTGTTTACGGAAACGTATAGAATATTGCAGAAGGCATTCGGGGAGCATTCCTATATCAGAAAGAAATGCATTGAAGGGGTGTATACAGTTCAAAGAAGAAAGAGAACGCGTTCAAGACGAAGAGCCTTCTGGTCGACCATCAACCTCAACCGATGAAGCTCACGTCCAAAAATTAAAGATTTGATGCTT
Source organism: Caerostris extrusa (assembly GCA_021605095.1). Lineage (NCBI taxonomy): Eukaryota > Metazoa > Arthropoda > Arachnida > Araneae > Araneidae > Caerostris > Caerostris extrusa. Next base: position 122,125 of record BPLR01002500.1, read on the forward strand.
ACAAAGAGTCGATTTTCAATTGCAGACCTTGCTGAGGATGTTGGAATTTCAAAATGATCGGTTGATTCCATTTGGAGTCTCAAACGCGTCAAATCTCGATTGGTACCAAAAACACTGAATGCGCCAGCTCACACTGCATTGATTCTTCATGACCTTTCAGCCAAAAATGAAACCCATATTGTTCCACAACCACCGTATTCCCACCGTGCGACTATTGGCTTACTCCCTAAACTCAAAAACCCACTCCTTTCGTTTTGAGTCGAATGAAGAGTTTCAACGTGAATCGGCGAATTTGAAGGCCATCTCTGCCAATAACTTTTTAACATGCATTGAGAATTGGAAAAAGTTGGCATAAGTGCATGTGTCGGAGGGGATTACTTTGAAGGTGATGAAATAAATTTGAAAGAATAAATAAAGGGTTTTTGAAAAAAAAATAATTGGTCTTACTTTTTGGGCACAGTAGTATATCTATCATCCACCAAATGAATCGTTAATTTCACATTATTTGAAAAACGCAATAAACACCAATAAATTTGCTAAAAGTCTTCTGGCACGTTATTGGTATTAAATCAGCAAGGTTGTGAAAAAATGTTCTTTTTGTTTTCAAATTGAAAAAAAAAGAAAAATTTATTTTGTATTAATTGTTGATAAGTTTTCATTCAATTAATAAATGGTTTAGTTGAAATGGTATAAAACGATGGCTTTTACTGAAAAGTAGCAACTTTATGTTAACTATTGCTTACAGTTATGACACAAAGGTAACATAAATTACATTTTTCAATATTTAATAAAAAAAAAAAATTGCTTAGGAAACTTCGTAAATTGATAGAAAAAAACAACAAAATTTTATGTAAAACAAACAATGACGAAAAACAACAAACAAAAGAAAATTTAATATGAAACAAACAATTTGACAAAGTAAAATGAAATTTGGATTAATTGAGTATTTAAATAATAAAATAAATTCTTTCTCATCATATTATAATACTTGTTTTCTGATAAATGTTTTTTATAAATAATCGCAATGATTGTTTAGATCAGGGTTGTTTAACATACAGCACAGCACTGTTATGAAAAGCGGTACAATATGAAATCGAATATTTCTATAAAATATTGGATTTTCATGTACTTTTCGAAATTCCAATTACATAAAAATGTTATCACAATAAATAATTAATACTGTAAAATATTCAAATAAATAATATTTTACTTATTTAAGTTCCAATCTACATTTCTGATTTTTATGTTCTAATATATCGCTTAACATCTCCTGTCTCGAAATCTGCCAGTAGGCAGATGGCCTTGGCCCACCATGAGGCTATTGCACCAAAGAAGACGAATATATTTATTAATTAAAAATTTATTATCAATTAATATTATAAAATATCAAATTTTTGAGTTTATATACGATTTTAAAAATACTCAAAAAAGGAATTGCAGATTATTATACGGAAATATTTTTGCTTAATTGCCAATGTTGATATCTTAGATTGTGCATTATTTCCTTTTTTTTTTAATCTTAAAAATATCAGTCCTTAATAAAATTATAAGTACCTCCTCCTGCAGCCTGATCGCCAATTGGCTAGCGCTCTTGCCTTTATTATTACAGGCTTTAGGTTCGAATCTTGGTGGTGGCATGGATGTTTGTGAGTGGTTCGGAATCAGCGTTAAAACTTTAGGTGTCGGTCTAATTAGCCTAAAGTGTGCATAAAATCAAGCCAATTCTACTCTTTTCTCCAAATGAAAACCTTTGTTCTCCAAATAGTCTAAGGACCTACTTGGCCTAAGGCCCTTGGATTTTCTTATAGGTTAACTAGGCTTCAGCCTGGGGCGTAAAAATCAAGAAGGGCCTACATTCAAATTGTTAGAAAATTAGGATTGCACTATTCTAAAAACAGTAAACATTAAAACACTGAATTGAAAATAAGGAGAAATTATGAAATAAATTTATCTGAATTGAATTTGCTTTTAATCTTCAATGTATTGAATATATTTATCTTAATTTAATAGAAAATATGATAATTTTGATTGCATATTTTATTTTCGTAGTCAAAGATTTTTAGTATTTGAATTTCTTTTCTTTGTAAATGTTGTGTGTTATGTTTGATTATTATTGTTACAAGTACTGTATATGGTGCTGAGAATAAATGTCCAAATAAGTGTTCTCGATTTTTTTTTTATTTATTAACCGTGCCACGTTATTTATAAAGATTAGTACCAATCACAACATGTTTCATTTAACATATTGATATATATCACAGTAATGATGCATTTTATTTTCTCTCATGTAATTTACAAACTTAAAAATGGGAGGTGAAAGGGCCTCATTAGTGGAATAGCCTAGGGCCTCTTTCATCTAAATCCGGCCCTGCCTACATAGACACACACTTGATTAAAAACCATAAATGCTTTAAAACATTGGAATTTATAGTATATTTTTAAAAAGACGGAATATTTTTAAATTTTCATTTTGGGGCATCTCTTGCATGCATGAATGCAGCTCAATCAAAATGATATTAACTTAAACCAGACTTTTGATAATATGTTTTAACCATATTTGGCACTTTTATGCACTAGAAGAATTTTTCCGATTTCGGAGAATTCGGATTCTGTATTATTAATTTTTGTATTATTTGCCGAAACATCATATCCATCTACAAGTTAATCCTTTATATGACTGGTACAATAAAAGTATCCCTAATCGTTATTTTACTTTTAGGAATAATAGAATTCTTCAAATCTTTATTTCTAAGGTTGTTTATAAATAAATGTGGGGCCTGGATGGTCGAGTGGCTAGCGTTCTTTCGCTCAGTACCACTGGTTTTCGGGTTCGAGCCCCGGCGGTGCCATGGATGTTTATAGTGGTTCAGAATCCACTTTTTAAACCGTAGATCCCGGTCTAATAGGATCGCAGAGCTTTGCAGGGGTACTGCTACTCCGTGGCTTATCTTCCAGTTGCACGCTACCCCTGGTTAGTGCTAGGTGAGAAACGTCTGTGCAGCGCTTGCCTTAAGGCCTCCAAGACAGCTGTATAAGTGTTTTGCCAGCTGCATTAGAAAGAAAATTAATTATATTTTAAATTCTTCCAACAATTCAAGATTCTACACGAAATGGAAAGGAATGTAGATGTTCACGTGAAATGTAAAGCTGAATAATATTATTCTAAACAAAAATTTTCTTCTTTTGAGCTTTAGAGGACATTTTGGGTAAAATCGCTTTGAATAGGGGCCGTTGGGATTTGGGCGTCAAAATATAATTTCGCCAAGAATTGCAAACAATACAAGAAACCGAGGTATTCGCAATTGGCGACTAATCGCCCAATTGGCGCTACAAAAATGTCGTCAAATCCCAATGCGATTTGGCCCATTTTTGTTGATTCTGTTTTTTAATTCATTCTTGAAAAGTTTTAGAATGGTAACAACTAGTATGAGTAAGAACAACAACAACAACAAAAAGAACATACCATATAAAGTAAGAAAACCTTTAAAGGATATACTTAAAGCACATAAACAGAAGAAAACAAAGAAATAAGGTCGGTGTAATTATCGTAAAAAGGACGCTATTGGCAGCAAATCCGCAGAGTGGGCAACAGAACAGAGTGGGCATTTGCTGTTTATACGCAGCCATTTCTTGATGCACACGTTATGAAAATGCATGCTTGCAACACAGAGCTTTCATCTTTCTTCCATCTAGATGTATCCAAGCAAACTGTGCAATTGACATCTTTCTTTGCAGCTTGCTGCTTTGGAGAAACTGAATCTTCTCTGCTATTCGCAATCTTCTGAGGATTAGTGCGGTGATGACGTAGTTTCTTTTTTTTTTAGGAGAACGTTTGCCAGTAGACACCAGACCCATAATTTGAATTGAAATGATTATAGAAATGGCATTTGCTTTTCAATGAAGAATTCGTAAAGCTGCTGCTTTATTTTTGCAAATATTGATGAGAAAAATTCGAATCTTAATACCTGTGTTGGTGGTTAAGTTTGATAATTTAAAATGGACCAGATGGATGGAAATAAATTATTGATGATGGGAATTGATTCAATTATCCTTGTAAATAAAGTTATAGAATAATTAAATGTAAAGTAATGAAAATATTTTTAAGTCATAATTTTATATGAATTGAAGGAGTTGAGTTGTGTGCAAACACAGTTTGATGATGAATGCTGATAAAAAGATTAGTTGTAATCCAAGGTAAATCGCGAAAAAAAGCAGTTTACAGAAAATATGTCTTTTTTTTTTTTTTTTATAAAATTTTGCAAAAAAAAAAAAATGAAATATAAGTGCAGATAATAAAAATCGCCATTTCGTAATAAATCTGGTAAAACGCTAATTTTATTTTATTTATTTTTATTCATTTATTTATTTATATTTTTTATGTTTTCGATAAATTATTGAAAATTAAATGTAAAAAAAAATAATAATAATACAAAAAAAAAAAATTACTTTCTTTAATATTTACTTTGAATACATATTATTCCTACTTGTTAATACAAAATGTTTAATACAGTTAAACATTTTGGTATTTAGGAACATACATAAAAGTACAAATACAATTTTTCTCTTGTTTGCTCTAAATTTTCTATAAAAGAAAATTGTTTGTCTTTCTTAAAAAACACGAATCACTGTTAAGTAAATATTAGCAAACCAACCTAGTTCATTTTTTTTTGATGCATATGGTTTGAAATACATGCAAGACAAAGCTTTAATATTCTTCCATCTGGATCAGGGGTGGCCAACCCACGCACCACGGGATACATGCAGCCCACCTCGAATATTTTTGACTTATGAGATTTATCAGGGGCCTGAATGGCCGAGTGGCTAGCACTCGGTACCACAGGTTTCGGGTTCCAGACCCGACGGTGCCATGGATGTTTGTAGTTGTTCGGAATCCACTTTAAACCGTAAGTCCCGGTCTGTTTAGCCTAAAGTGTGCACAAGATGACAGTAGAACGACAAACCAAACCATAAGATTTATCACACTTTTACAAAATATATTTATTTCATAATGGTCAAAGTAAAAACCAATGGATTTTAAAAATTCACATATGTGTGCATCCCTATATTCAAAAATTAACTGTCGAAATTATGAGAAAGAATTAACTTTAACTAACTTTTTTTTAAGAACTAAAGAAGACATTAAATTAACATTCTTGCGAATATATGACATATATTGCCTGTTTTATTCACGAATTATGAGCTCGCAGAATAATTAAATTATATTCTGAGAACTCATGATGTGCTTGAGGACATCATGAGTTCATCTTGGGACATCTAATATAACAGGTTCTATGTTTCACTTTAAGTGACCTCAGTGACCATCCCTGGATACGCACAGTTGATTGTTGATAGCAGAGCAAACGTGACTCTTAACTCAAATTGTTAGCGCTTTTAGTTTAACTTACACCTGCGAATCGTTATTTTTTTTTCGAAAATGAAATTGACCAAACACAAAACAGGCTCAAACATAACGCACGCTAACCTGCAACACCCATTACGATGTGCAAATACCCAAATGGAGATCGATTTGCAAAAGCTAAGTAAAAGAGTGGAACAAAAAATATCGCACTAGTAACATAAATATTTTTATCGATTTCATTTTTTTATTTCTTTTATTTATATTTATATATTTTTTATATTTCATTTTTAGTGTTATATATCTCTTTACAATGTGCGTTTAGTATCATCATTATTATATTATCTATGCGTACACGTAAGAATAATAGTAAACAGAAAAATAATAACTCATTATGTTTCAATTTTTCACTCCAAAAATGTTTATAGTGGATCTAAAACTAATATGGGTATATATAATTCTATGCGGCCCGTGGAGTTATGATGCATTTCAAAGTGGCACGCAAGATCATTTCGGTTGGTCACCCCTGATCAAGATGAATGTACGGCAAACCACACAGTTGACATCTTTCTTTGCAGCTTGTTTCTTTGGAGTAACTGAATCTTTTCTACTTTTTATGCAGAAGGACTCAAGTTCAAATCCACATGCAGCGACCTCAGCGGTTACTGTTTCCAGAAACCAGATGACTTAATGGTGAGTGTGATAGCTTCTCACATGAGTAGTCAAACTGCCTGGTGAAGGTTTTGGATTTTCTCCAATACACATGCACGACAGGTACTCACCCTAAAAGTCCTCTCGGAATGAAAAGTCCTTCTTTTACCTACCATTGGTGGATTTGTTTGTGGCATACGTAAGTGGTTCACGAGAAAAAAAAAATAATAATAAAATTTTCATTTTATCAACATTTTAATAAACCACTCTTGAAAAACATTTTTCTGTGAAATCAAACCTTACTGATGAAAAGCAGCAATAAATAATTTCTTCAAGCTTAATACATCACATTTCAAACCAGAAACTTTCAACAGGGAGGTTATAATAAGACACATTAAACCATTCTCCTTAAAGTGCTTATAACAAAATTATATATAAAAAATATGTCTGTAATTCGGTTGAAATCTCGAAACACCTTTTACCACTAATTAGAAATATCCTTTAATTTTTTTAATTTTTATTTATTTATTTATTTTTTTATTTTATTTCATTTTTATTTATTTATTTTGAAGAAAAATTATGTTTTCCAAGTTACATTATATATTTTCTATTGTATCTAGAAAAATATATAATTTTTTTTAATTTTATAATTTATGGAAAAATCTATAAATTTTAACAAAATTATATATAAAAGAACAAAATAATAAAATTATATGTAAAAAAAAAAAAAAAAACAACATTTAAAAATAATTTAATAAAATTATACATACAAAGTATGTCTGTAATTCGGTTGAAATCTCAAAATATATTTTTTTTTTTTCGACAAATTAGAAATATATTTTTTATTTTCAAGAAAAATTATGTTTTCCAGTTCCATTTGTTCTATCGAACTTATTTTTCATATATTTTTATGCTTTCTTTTTTTTTTTTTTTTTTTTTTTTTTTAATATTTAAATTTTTCCTTGAGCTCAATATTTGGTGTTCAAAAGAATAATTCTTCTTATTTTTTAATTTTTAAATAAGCTTGAATCTATCATATCATTTTAATTATTACAGCAGCCGCTTTTTAATCTGGCATTCGATAGTTCGGCACAACTTCAGCAACTGGTATGCAGGAGGGCTGAGGTTCGAATCCGCTGGATCGGTTGTTATAATCACTGCTGTCAGAAAACGAGAAGTATCGATGACGATCGTAACAATATGAGTAAAATAATCTCGCATCTATGTATATTCATGTTGTCTGGCGGGAGTTTTCGGGTGTTCTCTTTGAAAACGTAAAGAAGTTACCGTTAAAAGTGCTCCAGAAAGTCCTACTGTCCTCTCTTCAACACCTGTTGTTCGTGGGATACATAAGTGGTATATAAGACTCAACGAAGAAGATTGTTCGGCACATTCTATAAACCGGCACCGATCGAACCTTCTTTTAAAGGAATCAGGCGTTTGTTGACTTTGACCGCCGGATGGCGACACAATGCTGCTGCCTTTTCATTAAATATGTGCGTGCTTTATATTTACATACTATTGTGTCCAAAAGTAAGACCAAAAAGAATATTTTTATTTCAATTATTTTTCTTTTTTAGATTGCCGACACTGTCCTTGACATCTGTGTGAAATTTGACGTCAAAATATTCATTAGTGTTTGAGTTACGCTTTGCTTTGTGAGACGCTAAAACTGATTCCGGCGATTTTTGAAATGTCTGAATTAATTGAACAAAGAACTTGCATTCAATTTTTGTTTGCGGAAACGAATAGAATGTTGCAAAAAGGCATTCGGTGACCATCCCTATATTGGAAAGAAATGATTAAAAGTGGTATAAACAGTTCAAAGAGGGCGGAGAACGCGTTGAAGACGAAAAGTCCTCTGGTTGACCACCAACCTCGACCGACGAAGCTCACGTCCAAAAAATTAAAGATTTGGTTCTTGCAAACCGTCGATTTACAATTAGAGACTTTGTTGATGTTGTTGGAATTTGAAAAATTCCATTTTAAAAGATGTTCTGGCCCTCAAAAGCGTCTAATCGCGTCGTGACTTTTCTCCAAAAATGAAACCCATATCGTTCCACAACCACCATATTTACCTGATTTAGCATCGTGCTACTTCTGGTTATTGCCTAAACTCAAAAAGTCCACTCCGGGGACACTGTTTTGTCCCCGGAGATTAAAGAGACATTTCAAAATCGCCGTAATTAGTTTTAGTATCTCCCAAAACCAAGCGTAACTGAAGCACTAATGAATATTTTGAAGTAAAATTTCACACAGATGTCAAGGAAAGTGCCAAAACAACCTAAAAAAGAAAAAAATTAAAATACGATATGCCCGGGAATTTAAAATTGAAAACTGGTCTTACTTTTGGACACAGTAGTATATATATTTATCTAATATAATATGTTACATATTATATATATCTATAGATTATTTTTATTATTATTTTTTAAAAATTCAGTTTCATAAAAATACAAAAAAAAAAAAAAATAAGAAAATGAACTTTTAGTTTTTATTTAAATACAAAAGTCGATTTTTTATTTTTTATGTATTCTCTTAGTTTGACCTGCAAAGCAATTAAAAAAAAAAAATTCTGAAGGGAAAAAAAACTCCGATTATTATTGGACAACACAATTTATCATGGAGGACATCTTAAATCAAAATTTTTCAAATATTTTTAGTGTTTTCGTTAAAAACATTTTTTGATAACTCTGCGAAATCTGTTAAAATGTAAATTAATTAATTAATTTTTAATTAACTAATTAATTAATTTAATTACAGTTATGAATCTAAATTAATTACAATTAGCTATCAAAACAAGAAAATTTGGAAAAAAATTTAATATATTTATTATTTAGAGAGGTGAAGACAACTCAAATGATCTTGCGGGCCACTCTGAAAATGCACCATAACTCCGCGGGCAGCATATAAAATCATATATCCCCATATTAGATGTAGACTCACTATAGACATTTTTTGGAGCGAAAAATTGAAACACAATGAGTGGTTATTTTGGTGTTTACTATTATTCTTACATGTAAACATAGATAATATAAAAGTAATGTAATAATACGAAACGCACATTGTAAATAAATATATAACACTAAAAATAAAATATAAAGAATATATAAATATAAACGAAATAAAAAAAATGAAATCATTCAAAAATATTTATTTTACTTGTTGATATTTGTTTTACCTCTCTTTCTCTCTTTCACTAGCAAATCGATCTCAATTTGAATATTTGCACATCGTAATGGGGTTGCAGGTTAGCATCTGTTTTGTTTGAGCGTGTTTTGTGTTTGGTCAATTTCATTTTAGAAAAAAAAATATTCGCTGTTGTGAGTTGCACCAAAAGCGCTAACAACTGGAACTAAGAATCTGGTTTGCTCTGATATCAACAATCAACTGTTCATATCTAGGAATGGTCACTTCGTCACTGAGGTAACTTAAAGTGAAACATAGAACCTGTTATATTAGATGTTCCAAGATGCAAGTGCCTCATGAGTTCGCAGATTATAATTTAATTATTCTGCGAACTCATGTCTGTAAAGTCATAAATAAAACAGGTAATATCTGCCATATATTCGCATAAATATTATTTTAAAATCAAAATTAATTTTTTCTCATAATTTTGGCAGTTAATTTTTGAATATATGGATGCACGCATAAAGTATTTTTTTAATACATTGGTTTTCAATACTTCGGCCATTATAAAATAAATATATTTTGTAAAAGTGTGATAAATCTCACTTGTCGCAAAAATATTCAAGGCGGGAACCAAAAATACTGAAAACACTGAATGTGCCTGCTCACACTGCATTGATTCTTTGTAAGTTTTTCGCCAAAATTGAAATCCATATCGTTCCACAACCACCGTATTAACCTAATTTAGCATCTTGCTACTTCTGGCTATTCCCTAAACTCAAAAGACCACTCCGGTGACACCGTTTTGAGTCGATTGAAGAGACATTTCAAAAATCGCCGAAATTAGTTTTAGCATCTCACAAAACCAAGCGTAATTCAAGCACTATTGAATATTTTGACGTAAAATTTCACACAGATGTCAAGTACAGTGCCAACAACCTAAAAAAAAAAAAAGAAAAAAATTGAAATACCTTACGCCCGTTAAATTTAAATTGAAAACTGGTCTTACTTTTTGGACACAGTAGTATTTAATTAGAACTACAAACACGGCACATAGAAACTCAGTTTTTGTGAATGTTTTTTTTTTTGGATTGAATCAAGTTCTTATTTTCTAATATCAGATACGCATTTGATTTGAGAAAAAAATTTCTGATAATAACATAAATATCCTATTTAACCTTTTTTTCTGGAATCACGAAACGTTGTTTATTTTATTCATTTAATATTTTATGGCGTACTACTTTATTCTTAATGTTCTTACTGTCTATCTTATTAGATCATGTTTTTCCTCATTTCTGAAATGGAATAAATTATCCGTTTTAATGTAAGCAAATTATTATCCATTTCGTACTTGGTACCATTTGTTTAATCCACATTCACTGATTCATGAAAGGTTATTTATTACCCTCTCCCTTTCTTTTCAAGGTAAAATGATTTTTTTCCTCAAAAAAACGTCTGTTTTCCATCGGATTAGTTTGTAAAATATAGCTGAATTGAATGAATCATATAAGCACGCATGTTTTTTATTAATGCAAGTAAAACTATTTTTAAACCAGACGACTTCTGCGAAGCAAAGGAATTATTTTCAAAAAAAAAAAAAAAATAATAATAAAGAACAACAGATGATGAAAATTACTTTTCCCGTTTATTATTTTTATGTTTCAGTTTATTTTAAAATTACTTAACTGTTCCAGAAATTTTTTCAAAATGAGAAATCTTTCAAGTGCGCATTAATATTTAGATGGCAATAAATTATGATGGTTCTTGATAAATGAATTTTTTTAAGTTGTTGTATTTTATTTGGTTTTAGTTTTTTTTAATGATATCACATTCATAATTAACATATTCAATTTATTATGTTAATATATAAATAGCAATATATATTGCCTCATAACTCGATTTATAAATATTGCCAAAACTGATTAGTTATTCTAAATCATGAATAGAACTAGCCCAGTTGTGGCTATACTAGTGTTTCGTCTTCTTATAGATCATTATTATTTTTTCATGTAATAGATAATTATTTCTTAAAAAAAAAAAACATTCCCATGTTTTGTAAGTACACTTAGTTTAATAAAAAAAAATAAACACTTTAATATTAGATGAATATTTCTTTTAATAAATTTTCCGAACTAGGAGATAAAAATGGCTTCCTACTAACTCGCTATCCTTTATGTCTACTATTTTAGTTTTATGCTAAACTTCATTTATTCCTTATTATTCTATGCGACCCACAGCCCCGATTCTATTCGGTATCAAGACATATATACAGGGGGTTATCAAAACTAATGGAAATACCATTATTTTTAATAATTAATAGAATAATTTTTAATAATTTGGAATTAATAAAGGATCCTTTACCAGTACAGTGTAGGACCACCTTTTGGCGTGTAATACAGCTTGGAAGAATAGAAAGTGCTGAATAGTGTTTAGAGGAATATTGTACCATTCTTCATGGAGATATTGTGAAAGTTCTGGGAGAGATGCCGGTAGAGGATATCGATTTCGTATTGAACGCTCTAAAATAGACCCTAATGGTTCAATGATATTGAGGTCGAGTGACTGTGCGGACCAAGGTCGATGTTTAACTTCATCATCGTGTCCATCAAACCATGATTGGACAAGTCCCGCTGCATGGATGGGTGCATTATCATCCTGGTAAATTCGATGTTCTGCAGGAAACAAAGTTTGTATCATAGGATGGATCTGGTTAGCAAAAATTCTCTATACTTCTCCCCAGTGATCCTTCCTTTCAGGGTTACGATTGGTCCAGCAGAAAACCACAACACGGCTGCCCATGTCTTGACAGATCCACCTCCATGCTTGACAGTTGGAAGGAGATAATCACGATCATACGCTTTTGCAGGTGTCCTCCAAACGTACACCCTTCCTGTCGTAGGGAAAAGTGTGAAAGACGATTCGTCAGACCATATTACTTTCTTCCACTTATCAATCGACCAGGTTTTGTGACTGTGGCTTGACACTTGATGTTAATACATTTTTTTCAAATATTAGTTCATTAGTTAAGCTTAATTAATTAATTAATTTTAGTTTTTTAGATTTAAGTTGCATGTATCTAATAATAGATGGCGCCAGATGTAAGAGGAAAATTTCAACTTTATTTGTAAAGGACTTTTCTGCAATATAGTGAAAAAAGTAGGAATTGACTTTAAAAAATATTTTTTATATTACTTGTATTAAGTAAAAACTTTAATTTTATAAAAATTGTAAGCAATACGTTGGGTTATGTGGTGGCTCATTTATAGGACGAGATATAACTATCTAATTGAAAAAAATTAAAAAAGTATTTTAGAACTTTAAATTTCAAAAAGTATTTTAAGACATTAATTTTTAAAAAGTATATTTGAATGTTTAATAAGTAGGAATTGTTTGTTTTTGCAATTTGATTAATATTGATATTGAATAATTTTAATTCATATTCAATATTAAATTGCTATTATTCATTTCATATTGGCAACTTTAAAAAAATTTGTTTTCCTTACTGTAAAATTTAAAATAGTGAACATTTTTTTAATTATGCATTTTTTATACAACTCTATAAAATCTAATATTTGTCAACATTTCTCATCAAACAATATGGTTAATAAAAGTAAATATAAATATCAATATTTTGAAACACTTTATTTTTATAACAATATCATTTCATATTTAATTTTTATAACATTTTCAATACAATTTGTTGATGTAATAGCAATGTTGTTAGAGAAATATTTTAGCACATTTGTTTTTTTTATTGAATTTCTAATTGACGAAGTTGATTGAAAAAAAAAAGTGATATGGTGAAAGTTGTTGCTTTGGAAATTTATTGTCAATTAGTTGCTGAATAATAGATATATAATAAATATATGATTATGTTATAAGAACTTGATAAGTCACAAAATTATTTTTAAAAAGAAATTACATTGTTGTTTTAACCACTTAATTTAATACAACAATACAAGGAGTTTAAATCTCTCTATATAAAACTAAAAATGTCTGTGTATTTCCTAAAATTTAAAAAAATGTAACACTTGTCCAATTTTTAAAAACAAAATGATAAAGGTAAAAAAGGTGGAAATCAGTCTACCTTTTTATGCATATGTTATTCAATTCATATGTTCTAAAATAAAGTATGCTTTAAAAATCGAATAGAAAATTTCAATATTTTAAAATTTATTTTTGTTACAATATCGTTTTATAATTTATTTTAAAAAATATTTTCAACGTTTAATTGCTTGATAAAAATAAATTTACTTTGTTTACCCATATGTTATATTCAATTCATTGTTCTGAAATATATGTGTTAAAAACGAAATCAATGAAAGAAGGAATGAATTGAAAAAAAAAAAAAAAAAATTGAAATTGGAAAGACGATAAATTGATGACGAAGAGCCTATTTACAAATAATTTACTTCTGAGAATTATATAGTAATAATTTAAAGAACATGAGAAGAAAAGATTTTTTTTAAAAAATTTCTATTGTTTAAATAAAATTTAAAAAAAAATATTTTTTAATTTCTAAGTTAAATTCAGTTCAGTTTGGAGTTAAATAAAATTTGAAATTAAACTTAATAATTTAAAACTAATATTTTTGGAGAGCTGAAAATGTTTACATTATAAAAAAATGAAATAATTTTTAAATTTTTTTGTGAAATTTTATAAATAGTGCTTCGGTATTTTGAATCTTGAGAGAAATGCTGTAGTCTGTTTCGATTCCGTATCATGATATTCATTATGAACAGAATAAGAAATTAAGAATATTATTATTAATTTTATTTTATAATATTATATTCTTGCTAAAATATTCTTTTATTGAATTCCGTAAAACATTGTAGCATAATTAAAAAAAAAACAGTAAGAAAATTATATTATGCTTGGAATATATATTTGTGCTTAGAAATGTTTTGTTTAGACTAGCGCACTGCACTAAATATGTAACTTAGTATGTTTTTTTTTTTTTTTCATTATGTAAATTCTATAATTGCCGAATTTTATTTGTCTTGTCCACAAGAAAATTTAAACAACAACAAAATAAATAAATAAATGAATTGCCTCCATAACACCCCCTTTCACCTTCCTCAAAAGAAAAATCGGTACTTATGTATTAACGGTACCTTGGCGACAACTTGGCGGTTTTTTAAGTGTCGCCAATCTTTATTATTTGGAATAAAAATATTTTGAAAAGCGTTTTGATTTTAAAAAAGTGTTTCATATATATTTTATTATTTGGAACAAAAATTTTAAAGAACCACAAATCTGTAGCTGCAAATGGCGCCTCCTTTATTGGCGCAACTGTCGCCAAGGTACCGTTAATACGTAAGTACCGAAAATCCATTTTGTATTAACTGTATTCTTAATTTGCTTGACAGACCTATAAATTTGGTCGCTCAATTCAAAAAACTTACCTACTTATAGTAAAATGTTCAAAGTAATCTATTAGTCCCAAAGAGGTCTTAACTTCGACAACAGTTAAAAATAGCAGTTAACTATCACTTGTGTATTTTTATCTGTGCTGTTCATATTTTTAGTCAGATTTTGGGTTTGTATTTATGTTATACTGTTACCGCCAAGGGGCATTTCGTTTACCTGCGTTTACTGTTCTATATGACATATTTGAAGATTGTGACAGATGGCTCTAGTTTTGTTATAGCGTCAAAAACAAAAAAGCAACATTTTGTTGAGAATTTCAGTGGAATTTTCATTTTCATTATGCTTTTTCTCAGCAACTAGATTTCTAGTTTTAAAATAAATTGATTTATTATTATTAAAAATTTTTACAATTAATTCATTAGGGAAGTGTATAACATATTATTTTTACATATTCTTTCATGTGCCTATTTCTAATAAATATTTTATTCGGCAAAATAAACCAACTAGTTTTAAAATAATATTTATTTAGCTTAAAAATATTTCTTTTGATTAATAATAATATATAAATACTAAAATATTTGTAAGAGAATATTTTTTTACAGCTATTGCTATTTTAGCCAATGCTTTTATTGTATTACTTTACTACCATTTAAGATATTTTTCAGGTGCTACTGTTATGTGCCAGGTAATGTTGAAGTATTGCTAAATGTTGGCTTAATTTATACAATTTGTTTTTAGATTTTTCATAGTAACATTTGCAGATATTACTTGGCTTTCCATAGCTTCAGTGGAGTGATAAACTTTTAAAGTTAGAAATTTAAGATTAATCAAATAGGAGAGCAAATCAATTGAGAAAAAGGAAATTAGATCTCATTATGATATTAAATTGAAAATTTCATCATTCGAGATGAGATAAACGAATCCCTTTTAAATGACACTTTAGTTTGACATTTTAATATCATCATTGAATATAATTTTAATTTAGGTTTAGAATTAAGATATAAAAATGCCATTGAAAAAATATTCAAAAATCTAAACGAATAAAAAGAAAAAAAATTAGTCAAAAAAATTTAAACTAATTCCTTTTTTCTTTTTTCTGGAATGGTGAAAACATATTAAATTTATTTATGCGAAACAAATATACAATAATTTGGTCCTCCATCTAAATTTATTAATGAATAGCTTATACAAAACTATTATTATTTCTAAACAATAAAGACATTAAATCAATTTTGATCTAAAATAAAATATTTGAAATTGTATTGAAAATGTCATTTAATACCTTTTTGATTAGAAATCTTAGATTTTTCTTGTATTTATTTAATTACAGGAACAACACAAAATTATTTTTTTAAATATGCAGTTAAAAACACCCTCTCTAATTAATGTTAGACTAAATTTTCCCTCTCTAAATATTATTTATTTCTTTTAAAAGATATCTTCCAATCATATTTTTCCAGAATTGACTGGGGTTTTGTATTTGAGGATTCAGACATAATTGGAAATTATGCAACTTTTAATTATAATTGTTAATTAGTAAAACTAAAAACGTTAGTTATATAAAGCTCGTTATACAGAAAGGCAAAATTATTGATTGCGTTTCTGTCGCTGACATATCCTTATGGTTCAGGTCACCTTTATAAATGCTTTTAACATGAAGGTCATAAAAACAATTTTATTTTCATTTTTCAGTATCCGTTTGATAACAATTTTATAAACGAGAGATTATATAAACTCCAACTACGAAGAACTATTAAGACGAACCCATTCTTCTAAAACAAAGTATATATCTCTTTTCAAAAGGAGCAAATTTTATTTGCTCTACATTTATTCATTTTTTTTTTTTTTTTTTTTGTATTTTTCCAGGGATATCTAATCATGGTTGGTGTCCAAAACCGAAAACGACAACCCATGCGATCAGTAAAAAAACTGTCTTCGTCATCCGAGATAGGAAAAGAAGCTTCACTGAAGAAAGAGAATGCAGTTAAGAAGCAGCGTTTTCTTAGAAAGCGACAAAGCTGTTGGTGAGACAGGATGCCATAGAGTGCAAGAATTCAGTTAAGGAGGCAGATACCACTTCTGCACTAAAATGTTCTATTTGCTTGGATACTACCAAGCGGAAGAAGATGAAAAGTCCCCCTTGCCGTCATGCTTTCCAACAACTCTGCCTTGATGAGTTTCTTAAGAAGAATGGAGGATGCCCTATTCGTGAAGATATCGTCCACGATGATTCTTCTGACTGGTGCCCTTGTGTGATGTATTTGCGCCTCATTCAATCCCGCAATAGTCAAGGGTAGAACTTGATATAATTAAAGGAACACCAAATGGATATGTTCTGATAAAAAGTAGGTTCATTTGAGATCATTGATAAAATATTTTGTATTTCAGTCCATCTTAATTTCTGTAATGTTTTTCTGTTCTAAATTTCTTTCTGCACTTTTCCTTCTCAAGATAATTCTAATATTTTTTAAACTATTTTGTCTTTTTAAATGAATTTTTTAATCTTATATATAATATATACATGCATATATAAATATTTTAGAATTACAATTATTCTTATTTTGTTCCAGAACGCTTTTTCAATCAAGTGCCTGGAGTAATTTTTATGTTAATCTGTCCTATGAGTACCTACAGCACTTCTCGAGCAACAAGAATATCCTCTTATTAATGGAAAATATTTTTGCCTTGTACCAATGATACACATTTCTCTTTTAAATTGTTTAAAATAAAATCTTAACTGCAGTATTTTCAAGGTGTATTCATTTCTATATAATATAAAAGTAAAATTATATTTGAAAAACAGTAGTGAAATTATAAAATAATATAATAAGGTTTTTATTGGTTCCTGATTTAAAGTCCATATGAAAAAAACTTTTAAAACAATAACCATTCCTTTTTCATCTTGCTTCAAATGTTGATTAAATTTTAAACAGTGGTCAGCAGAAATTATGAAATGTGATTTGAAAGTATGTGAGATAGATTTTAGTAGAAAATTACTAAAAACCACAAATATAAATTTATTCTAATATGCTGTATATATTTTCTAATGTTAACATTAAAAACAAAAACCTTAAATCTATTAGTCTTGTTTCGGTAACATATTTTTAATTTTTTTTTTTCTAAAAAAAAGATGAATGGGATGACCAAGCAAAGTGTTCAAAAACATCTAAATATTTTCTGTTAAAAATTTTAAAATTAATTATTATTCTTAATAATAATTTCGTGCTAATTGTAATTCCCTTTGCTTTTATTAATTATTATTCTTATACCTAGATGTATTAGTTTAAAAAAAAAAACATCACAGCCTCACAAAAAGGTTAGTTAGCACCAAGAGCAAAGGGCTTTTCCTTTGTTAAAAAATGTGTCATTACACCTCCATGCACTTATTATTTAAATTAAAGTGCTTATTTAATTAGTTCCGAAGAGTATATTTAAAAATATAGTTAATAGAGGAAACATCCTGAAAAAAATTTGGAAAATAAAATGTATTAAAAAGTTGAGTAATTAAAAAACCACAGAAGAATACAAGAAAACAATCTGGGTCCATTGCATAATGCCATTAAAAATTTAAATGTAAACAAGTAATGCAAAAAAAAAATTTTAAGTCAATTCCTACTTTTTTTCACTATATTGCAGAAAGTCCTTTATAAATAATTTTCATTCTTTTTTTTTTAAGTTTATCTGGCGCCATCTATTGGTAGATATATGCAATTTAAATCTAAAAATTGAAATTAATTAATTAAATTTAATTAATGAATTAATATTTGAAAAACTGTATTAACATCGTCATCCACTGCAAGTTCAAAAAAAATGTATCTGAACTTGAACGGATGAATAAAAAGTATTTTATTAACGATTGAAAATTTGAATAAGATATATATAGGGAGAGTGGGAGCTAATAGAAGGAATTAAAAAAAAAATAAGAAGCAAACAAAGAAATTAGTATTTACTGAAAAGAAAACTAAATTAAACTGGGAACTGAAGCTAAGGGTATTTGATAATTCTTACAAAAGGAAATACATAACCCTTTCCCTATCCGATGGAAGAATACATCAGATTTTAATTAAAATTCCGTCGAGCATGACCTCTATTGGAATAGATACAAAACGATTTGTGAATCATATTGAAAATCTGGAATTTTTTGATTTTTTGTTTGTGTTGTCAAGTTTTGAGTATTTGAGTAAAATAGTGAAAAGGCAATTTGAATGTACGGTACTTCAACACGCACCTCGAACTGTGATCTCCCGTACAGATTAGGGAGTTACCAATAAGGATAAGACATCCCTTAACGTCCTTATCTTAATTAGTAAAAGTAAATAAAAAGAATATCTTTGTTTAAAAATAACAAAGAAAAAAAAAATTGTGAATTACGGAATGAAATGAAATTTATAAGAAAACAACTGTAAAAAAAAAAAAGGAAAGATAAAAAAAGTTTGAAACGAATTTTAAAGCGTAATAAAAAATAATCTTTTAGAAATTCGGTACAATTAATGGACTTAAAAAATAAAAATTAAAAATCTGCAAAATACGGAAGAAAATGTTTGTTAGTAACAAAAAAGTAATTTAAAAACGCAAAAGATACACTGTCTGTGGGACAAGTGAAAGCAGATGTACGGGAAAGTCGAGCTAAATAAGACCTGACTCCCCATTCCTAGCTATCTTCGAATTTTTTTTATGGGTGGAGCAATGTAGCCTTCTTCGAAGTCATTTCGAAAAAGTCCATAAATACTTGCAGTTTTTAAAGAGGACTAGTACAGTTCATCAGCCTGTTACAGACATTTTCTATTGCTGATCTGGGCAAAATCCTTCATAACGTGATAAGTTTTAGTCATGATTTCAATTATCTGTTGGTTTAGTATAGTTTTTTTGATAGGCTTATTTTTCTTTTACCTGGAAAGTTCCTCTTCCCCAGCATAACAAATGACAAATTTACTTCAAAGTTTGACTGAGAAACTGTTGAACTAGGAAGTTTCTGAAGCCTTTTTGAAGCTATTTGATTTTTTTCAACAATTAATACATGTTGGAATCTTGTTGGTACCTATGTCGGGCAAATGTAGAAGAAATGCGTTCCAATGTACTTCAGGCATCTTTTCTTCATTCCACAGTCACTATATTCGTGATGAAAGTAGTTACAATTGAAGATATCGGACCAGACCAATTTGCATACTTAGGACTTTTATTTGTGTGATCTTTTCAATCGAGAAACCCAAATGCTAGAGAAATTCTTTGATTTCATCATCTTTTGTAAATAGTGGTAGCACATTGCTTTAACATGTCTGGAGTTCTTAGGAGTGATCCGAAAAATTCTATTTCTTTTTCACGCAGGAAGGTGATAAGGAGCTGATGGTGAGCTTCATCATCATGAACATAATTCAAGTACTCAAATGAGATCTTCATCGCCACTGATTCTGAAATTTAAGTTCAGTCGCTTTAAGGATGTATTTAACTTTGTCATAAGTGTGGATAATCACATGCGCTATTCATTGATTTTGGTTCCGGAGAGGGAGACTCTACCGTATTCATTTTCTCATCGCTTAGAAAGCAAAGCAGTTTTCAGTGGGAATATGTGAACAGATTTTATCGAGGGTAGATTTCTTCCTCATAACTACCAATTTCTGGTGATACAAATCTTACCTCTTGTAAAGGAGTTGCCATTTTTTAGCTGTAGTTTCCATAAAAGGAGGTGGAGGACTTGGCAGGGAGTTGTTGTAGCATTCGATATTAGTATAGTATTATCCATTTATATTCCTGATTTGGTTGATAATTTTGTCATCGTAAATAAGATTATATTGAATCATAAAATAAGTTTGATCTTTAGATGAGAAAGATTTTTGCATGCATCAGTCATATGGTAGGCATAAGCACATATTCTACTTCTTCCTTTTGAGAGGATGCAGCAGTCTGACTGGATTTTACGGATCGTATCCAATGTTGGTTCTGAAAAATCTTTTCGCTCATTCGAAGTATTTTCCCATCGAACATGCTCAGAATACTAGTCTGAAATGGCAGGAAAACCAATATTCGGACGATTCTGGAGGATAGGAATAAAGATAGAGAACGGTTAAATTTCACCACAGGTGAAATATCACGTGCTCCATCATAGTTGGATGGGATGGTTTGCGGGGGAAATATGCTTCCATTGAGTTCTTATGACACATTCTAACTATTGATAAATCGAGAAATTAAAAGGCGTGTCTCAGATTCACAAAAATTATTCGATATCTACAGTCTTCCGTTTGACTTTGGGGAATGAGTTAAATTTATGGGTTGGGACAGCTCTTAAGCTCTTCTGAGAATTTTTCTTAGCTTTTCAATCAGTTCGTTTTGAATCTGAGATCATTTTTTAAAAACTCTCAAAATAGCTCCTTCGCAACAAAATTTCGTATGTGATTACGAGCCTATTCTTACGATAAATTAGCCATTGGGGCATTTAGTCCACAGCAGTTGGTTTCACAACAGAATTAAACCATTCCGAGAAAGATAATTTTGCATTAAAATTCAACCCTAAATTCTTGTGTTCTTGTACCGAGCGGACAGATTGGTTAAAAAATGAGGATAGTTGTAGAATTTAGATTTTTATTTCCTAGTTTTTAGCTTGTAACAGTTCTTTCTGTAGTCCGGGAACAACAGTTTGCGTTTGCATATGTAGTAGTAATCGCGGCCTCGTCTGCAAAAACAACTAAAAGACAGTCTTTAGTCTGAATGAAGAAATGAAGAATGAATCGTTGAAGTTATGAAGAAATATGATTTCCCATTTTGAGAGCTGTCCACTGCCAATTGGTCTGAGGAAGGATATAGGGTTTTCTACTCGCATTCTTAAAGTTACCCAAAAATGAGATGAGAAACTTGGAGCTTTATAAACTGAGCTGAGAATTCCTAATGCATGAATTTGTATATATTAAGCCATTGTGCCAAAACTTTGCAATGTCCAGGAAAAGTATACTTGCGGATTTGCAATTTTTAAAGCTTTCAGGAATCAGTGTGATAACACAAAGAGCTGGTGAGTCGTAGAAATATTTTTCCTGAATCGAAATTGTACAGGAATGATCAAACTATTTGCTTCAGTGAATTGATGCTAGCTTTTAAGTATTACATATTTGTAGGCTTTGCTGAAGCTACATAATAGTGATATTGGTCCGAAATTCTGAGAAAGAATCAAATGAAAATTTTGTTTTGGAAAGTAGCTACATGAGGGTTTGACGTTTTCGTAAAAACTTGACTCGGTTAAGTTTATATTGTCTGAGAAAGCTCTATTCTCTACTTACATCATGGTTTGGGTTCAAATTGTGTGCTAAGAATAATGACAATGGCTTCGGCTTTATCCTAGAAATTAGAGCTAAGCCCAACCAGTTAAGGGATGGACTGATATTTCCTTAGATCAAATGTCGTTTTCCAAAGAGTACTTGTTTTACATGTAAGAGCCATCTTTATTGTTCATATGATTTGAATTTTCGTTTAGTATCGTTTTTAGTTGATAGTAAGTATGCAGATCATTTGGATTTCTTAATCGCTACCAGAATATCCTAGCTTTATTTCGAAGGTTAATAATTTCTGTAATATTACGCTGCATTTTGAGCTTTTTATAGCGAAATTTCGACTTGGAGTATTCTCTCAATGTTTCAAAGAATGTTTCTACCACCTCTTACAACTACCTATAGGCATCGATTGATTGTTGTAAGTACAGTTGTAGGAGTAGCTTAGAACATAAATGAAATGAAAGTCTTCCCAATTATTTAACAATTTCTGAGGAAGTTTCAAGTAGAAAAGGTTTGTTATTACCAGCCAAATGATCAGAATGTAAATCTAACATTATACTTATGGTATAATTGAACGGAATATTTTTAAAAATAGCTAAATCTAGTAGTTACTGACATTTCTACGGACGCCATATCTTCCTGGCTGGTTCGAATCTAACATATTGGAAGAGTTCTAAATCAGATTTATTTAAGACCCCTACATTCCATTGAGAATGCTTGGCATTAAAGCCTCCAGCAACAAAGATTTTCGTTCCAATTGAGAGAATTTGCTTGAGATTGTTGTCGTTAGTTTCAGAAAAATGTTAGTTCGATAGATGGACGATGATTTTAAGAATAGATGAACAACCAATGAATTTAATTTCTGTAGCTGTTTCAGCAATTCCTTCAAAACGAGAAGGAGAAAATAATGGTGGTCGATTGTGCTTTTAACATAAATGGATGTGCCTGCTTACGATCAATTTGCCACATGATTATCATTAAAGTCGTGGTTATTAACATCGTTGCTGGTATTCCATAGAGTAGGTAGTAAAAACCTTGACATCGGAAATAATGGTTGACTCTGACAGGTCCCTATACTTTTCCAAAGGGATTCTTTTTTTTCCTAAGAGGCTAATGAGATTGAAAATTTAATTAGCCCTTAAAGACAGCACTATTTGAACATAATACAGAGAAACAAGGTGTTTCGATTGGAATTTTTTTCAGGTTATTTTTATTTTAGTTCATAAACTTGAAATACGGCTCTTTCAAGATGAAAGACTCTATCCTGTTGGGTATATCCATGTAGCCCATAATTATGAATTTAATTGGCCTCACATTTCTGAAAGTTCTTATGCTCTAAGTCAGTGTTGTCCACAAAATGAATTAGATGTCTGAATTCAACTTCCGTATTGACATTAACCTTCACGAATTCACCGCAGCTTGGGCTTGAAGAGCAATGACTTCTGCTTTAAGAATATTAAGAACTTTTGACAGTCACTTTTTATTTTGAATAATATCGGAAGAAGTTGCAGTTTATGGGTTTTGGCATTCAAGATAGGTTCTGTCATCTCCCGGTCAGAGTTATTACTATCTAAGATTTTATTTAAATTTTCGATTTATTTTTAAACTTAATACTAGAATTAATATGAGCACTGTTAATATTGTAACAATATTGGTTCATTGTTATAAACATGCATTGCTTTGATAACCTTGCTTTAATAGAATTATTCAGAGGCTTAAATATGTGTAGTTTTGTGGCAAATTAAAGCCATAAAGTTCCGCAGCATATTTCTATTTTTTGACTATATGTACAGGCAGATTGTCGGGCTCTTTATAGACCCGATTCTAGCATATCGATAGTGGGCGACTGAAAAAGAAGCATTATTTTCAATAATGTTGCGGTCTGAAGGTTAAGGGCTTGGATTTTTCATTTTGAGTAATGCATTCTTTTGTACGACCAATGGTAACATTTCGCCGGTTAGTTTGATATAGACAATAACGTTTTGAAGAAATTCACTAATTTCCTTTTCTTTGCTTTTTATGTATTCATCTGTTGTATACATCACAGGATCTGAGTCGTCTCGGTTTCTAAGACATTCCACTATTTTGGGATTTACAGGGTTTAGTTGTGATACTTGCAAGCCTTAAGAGTCGCAAAGTCTAATAGTGTTACAATTTCAGTGATCGGAGTTTCGAAGAGAACTGGTAAGTGTAAAAAACAATCTGTGGTCTTCCATTTTTCAGTATAAAGACAATAACTGGTTCTGCTATCTAGCTATTTTTGAATATTTGATATATATATGTAGCACGAAGCTGCAGTAGTAGTACATCAAGTATAGTTTTCATTAAGTAGAGGCTGGCATGCAGTGTGTGCACTGTAATTTTGACTCATCACAATATAGATAGGGAATTCTAAGCTGGACCCATTAATAATTTACATTTGAAAATAATACAGATTTTTCATATAGTACGATGGATAAGATTTAAGGAATACAAAATATTCCTGTAATATCAATACAATTTGCTTATCAAAGGTAAACAGAAACACTATAAAAATTTGGAAAATAAAATATGGAATATGAAATCAATGTTTATTTAAATTTTAAATTCAGCTTACAAAAGTTCATAGAAAACAGAAAATCTGTAAATTGTTCTCAAATATTGTATATAGCCATGAAGTTGTAAATAATTTTGAATCCTTAGTAAGTTCTCTATAGTACAATCATAATACAATTCATTTAAATTTCATTATATTTGTATACAGCAAATGTGATTAATCCAATGATTACGCATAATCACTAGTGGATTAATATGTTGATTATGCATACTGTGTGGTGTTGTCATTCTTGAAGTCATTTTACTGTTTACCGACCCGCCATAAGGCTCACGGCACATCAGACCAGGGTTACGACAGCAATCCCGAACTGTACTTACTGAGGAATAATAAAAGCTCTCTAATGGGAGTGAAAATAAGCCTAGGAAAATTTTGAAAGAAACAAAGTAAAAATTAAGCCAAAAGGATAATTTGTAGTTTTTGTAGTACTGACTGGAAGATTCGTCTCAACCGACACACCTTTTTTTTAATAGTTATTAATTAGTAGTCAATAGTTATAATTAGAAGTAAAAAAATAAAAATATAAATAAAAAGTCTAATGATCCATATCTTTGGAAAATAGACAAATATAATGTAGTGCATATTTGCAACAACAAAAATGACATACTAATTGAAATAAATAAGATAAATATTTGAGTAGAGGAATTTCCCCTTAAGTCCAAAGACTTTACAATGATTTACATATTCAAATCAATATAACAATAATATATCGATAATACATATATATAATTTATACAGTCCATACAACTTGTAGGAAAACTAAGGTAATAATAGAATAATAAATAGAATAGCCTTTTATGGTAAAATCCAAATAACAATAATAGTAATTCAACTTGATTATTCAATAATATATATGCATTGAGTATCAGAGTCAAATGTCTTTTATAGACATCAAGAATCTTTTCATAATCGTATCTTACAGAAAATCTGTAAATTGTTCTCAAATGTTGTATACAGCCATGAAGTTGTAAATAATTTTGAATCCTTAGCAAGTTCTCTATAAGCTGCAGTAGAAAAGAAGTAGTAAAGAAGCTGCAGTAGTAGTACATCAAGTATAGTTTTCATTAAGTAGAGGCTGGCATGCAGTGTGTGCACTGTAATTTTGACTCATCACAATATAGATAGGGAATTCTAATCTGGACCCATAAATAATTTACATTTGAAAATCATACAGATTTTTCATATAGTACGATGGATAAGATTTAAGGAATACAAAATATTCCTGTAATATCAATACAATTTTCTTATCAAAGGTAAACAGAAACACTATAAAAATTTGGAAAATAAAATATGGAATATGAAATCACTGTCCACTTAAGTATTAAATTCAACTTACAAAAGTTCATAGAAAATCTATGAAATGAAAATGTAAATTGTTCTCAAATATTATATATAGCCATGAAGTTGTAAATAATTTTAATCCTTAGTAAGTTCTCTAGAGTACAATCATAATACAATTCATTTAAATTTCATTATATTTGTATTCAGTAAATGTGATTAATCCAGTGATTATGCATAATCTCTGGTGGATTAATATGTTGATTATGCATACTCTCTGGCAACATATAGTGGTGATTATGCATAATCACTAGTGGATTAATCCGCTGATTATGCATAATCCCTGGTGGATTAATATGTTGATTATGCATAATCTCTGGCAACATATAGTGGTGATTATGCATAATCACTAGTGGATTAATCCGTTGATTATGCATAATTACAAATGATTATGATTAATCCTCAAAAAATAGGATTGAATAAAATCAGTTAGTATTCTCATGGGCAGAAATTATTCTTTGGGATTCAATTTAAATTCATCGGAAGGATTGAAATATCTCAACATGAAAGAATGCTCTATTTTTGTATGTTTACCCATTTCATAAGGACTTCCATTATCGTTGGTGCAACAGCCCAGTGTGGGCCAAGGCCGTCTACTTACAGGTAGATTTCGAGACGAGAAATGTTTTGTCAGCTCTACGCCCAACGCTCAACAGTCATATGAGACCGGGACCTACGGCTTAAAGTGGATTCCGAACCACTACAAACATCCAGGGCTCCACCGGGACTCAAATCGGAAACCTGTGGTACCGAGCGCCAGAGCCATAAGGACTACCACTCGTACTACTGATATCCATTTTATTGTACCCGACTAAGAAGTTCATTTTCGGGTATTTGAATAGTGCAATTCTTCCTCTGTCTGCATCCTTTGTGATAACTGTTTTCACTGTATTTCTGTTTCAGTTTTGTGAAAGTATTTAGGACATTTAGCAAGAAGAAAGAAGTTCCTTTAAATTTAAGCGCATTCCCGACAATATATTTTTCTCAATTCCCTGAACAATACTTTTAGTATCGTAGGTGGAGGATTTCCCATCACTATATAATTCTCTCTACGGTAAAATTGTCCCCTCTAACCAAACTACAATCGTAACCAAAACTACTGATTCCTACTCAGACGAAACAGTTGTTCACCTTCTCCCAGCCGCCATAAAACCTCAAGATTATAGTACAATCACAATTCTACTATTTCCCCCCTCCCAACATACTATGCATTAATAACTAACACTATAAACGTATTACTGCACAATATTATGTATCCATAACTATAAATTAATAACATCCATAACTAATATTCTGACGTCATTTTCTGTGCAGTGCGAAAAACCAGCAAACAGTCCAGCCCTCCAATCACCAGTAATAATAATCCAAAGTACCGAGTCCTACCTTAACAATCACAGCAATTCAACAATCCAGCAATTCACCCATTTACCAAACCAATTTTTAAAGAAGTGAATTCAACGGACGCGATCAGCGGATTCAAACCTCATCCCTCTTGCAGTACACCTTACAGTAGATTCGAGACACTTCAAACACACTGCACTGTCACAATCCGCATCGAGTCGCTCCATTTCTGAGAGCAGTGACGGCAACTGAATATCAGCATCAGAATGGAATCTCATGAAGGGAAACCTGTTAGTAGACGCAAGATGTTTTACACACGTTGTCACAATCGATATTGCATCTCCTCGTTTCAAAAGCAGTGACTGAAACGGAATGCCAATGGAAGAATCGAACCTCCTGAATCATGAATCAGCAGAAGAAGCAGTGAAGCAGCAGTGATTTGGTGAACACAACTAGCGGAAGAACAACAACAACAACAACAAAACTTCCTAATTCTGTGCTGCGTAAGTCGGAGTATTATTTTATTACATAAATAAATGTATTACGTTGTAGCTGTAGCGAAAGAAAGGCATTTTCTCCAAAATTTTAGTGTATCATTTTTTTCTTTCTTTCAACATCCCTATTTTTAAGGTGACTTTTTTTCTTTGTAATTTACAATGCTGAGTATGCTGTATATTAGACATTGCGATGTCAGATTATTTCAGGTAAAATGTCAGCCATTGAAAATTAATTAATAATTTAGAATCATAGAAGAAAAGCGTTTACATGAATAATTTACTTCCAAGAATGATATAGTATTAATTATTACTATAAGAATATAAGAAGAAAGACTTCTTTTAAAATTTCTATTTTTTTCAATAAAATTTTAAACAAAATATTTTTTAATTTCTAAGCTAAATTCAATTTTAAAATTGCAATTAATATTTTATCCCAATAAAAAAAAAAATTTAATTTAAAATATTAATCCCGCGCAATATTTGTTGCTAATATTCCATAAATTATTAATAACGTTTTTGAAATTATGTAACGAACTGCAAATTTGGTTCAGCTAAATTAAGCACAAATAATATTTTTTGTCATAATTTAACACATTCGAATAGTTTATAGTAAAAAAAAAAATCCTATAATGTTCATAGCAGTTAATAGAGAGTTTTTGCATACAGTACTTTAAAAATACGGTATTTTTTTCTCCCTAGAACGCATGCTCATAGAAACATTATTACAGCGCAATTTCCTATGAGCATGCGCGCTAGGGAGAAATAAAATCCGTATTTTTAAAGTACGGCATGCAAAAACTCTCTATTATCGATAAAATGTGTCATGAGACAATAAGATATAATATCGTCAATGATAAAAAAATATTTTGAGAATTCGTACTCTCTTAACAGAAAATAATTAGGATTATTGAGTTATATACAAATTACACAGTAATTTCATTAGATACAAAATAATTAACTATGTAAAATAAAGTAAATTATATAATATATAATTCGAATATTTGCAATAATTCATAGTGTAATTTATAAGAATTTTTTATTTATTTGAATTAAAAACACTAAAAATAACTATTAGAAATCTACGAAATTTTTTAAAAAATGATAATTGTGTTTATAAATATATTATAAAAAAATTACTGATTATTTAGGGAACAAAAGACAGTTAATCTTTTTCGAATTAAAAATTAAACAAAAATACCTCTAGTGCGGTATTAGAAATATCGTTTTGCACAGAAGAAGAAGAAAAAAAATTCTGCTCATAGTGACGTAACCGAACTTTTCCAGTTTTGTAATGTTATAGAGGGCGCATCATATCATAGACGAAGTGAGGAACGTTTGAAGTCTTTCATTCACTGGCTGCTTTCCGTTTGCTGATTTAAATCGTGTAGCTGATTTTTAATTATCTATTAATTAATATATTTAAGATCAAAGATTCAAGTAAGTGATTTTTTCGTTAGTTAATTATTAATTTTAATAATGAAACAGTGTACAATATTTTAATAATAATTTATTTCGTTGGTTCTGTTTTCTATTAGTTAATGCCTTTTTCTTGTTAATATGTTTTGTTTATAATAAATTACATTTATTTTTGTTCTTGTTTATTTTAAATGATTTATTATTTACCATTGTTTTCATGTTAAGTTATATATCCATGCATTATTAAGTAATGCTCGTGCAATTTTGTGTCTTCTAATTAGCTTACGATAGACTCTTGAAAACAAAACAAAATTTAGTCAATAAAATATTAATTTTGAGATATTTGGAAGTGAAAATAAAATATTTCATCTATGCAATATTCGAAGGATTGTTAGAATATTGAAATGAAAGTTAAAGGCGCGTTTCGATTTCCATTAGGAAATTGAGAAGAATGCATTGAATTTAATCTTTTTAATAAGTTTATAAATTTTGATATGACGTTTTATTTCAATTATTCGTTTGAAGATTTTTATATAAAATCCAAGAGTTATTTTTCACTTTTCTTATATAATTAAAAAAATTTTTTTTTCTTGACATTGAAAGCAAATTCAAATTAATTATCGCTATGAAATAGATTATTTTAATTTATCTCATAATGATAATTAAAAATTATATCGTGGGAAATTTTAATAATGCATTTTCAAAAATTATTTATAAACTATTATTTTTTCTATATCTTCATCTATTCAATCTATTTGCAAAAGATTATCGTAAACTTATTAAAAAACACAAAATTGCACGGGCATTGCTTAATAATGCATGGATATATAATTTAACATGAAATTTTTATTTATGTTATTTTTTATAATTTATTTATGTTATTTTTTATAATTTTTTATAATTCGAGCTCAATATATTAAAAAAACCTTGTTTTAAAAATTAATTTAAAAAAAAATTATTTTAAAAATGTAATAATTTGTGAAAATTTAATTATGAAACTATTGTGTTATTATTATATAATATTAAACCATGGAATTAAATTAGCATTTAGATTTTAAATTTGGAAGGAAAAAATTATTTTTAGGAAATTAATGGAATTATTTATCAATCTAGGAAATTCATAATTTTTGATGGTTTTCTGAATATTCCAGCTTTTAAAGAAAAAAAAAAAATATATATATATATTAAAGAAATGTAAAATATCTCAAAGAAACGTTGTTTTTTAAATTTTCTCTGAGTATTAAAATAAAATCCATATTTAATATAATGCATCTGAAAAATATAGTTATTAATGATGTGATACATTATTTTAACAGTAGAATACTGTAAAATGCATTTGAAAAGAATTTTTAAAATGTATCTCCTAATGCAGTGTGAAGTTAAATATTTTAGTTAGGAAATTAAATTTAATAATTTAAAACCAACTTTTTTTGAGAGCTTAAAATGTTTTATATCCATTCAGGAAATTTTATAATGCAAGATGTAATGATTCTCTAAAGATTTTATTTTTTAAAGAAATCATATATTTATTATTAATTATGTGATAAGCAATTTTTACAGTAGATTATTTTAAAATGTATACGAAAAAAAGGTTTTTGAAATGTATTTCCTTATGCAATTTGGAGTTAAATATTTTAGTTAGGAAATTAAACTTAATAATTTAAAACCAACATTTTAGGAGAGTTTAAAATGTTTTATATTATAAAAAAAATGAGATAATTTTTAAAATTTATTTGTGAAGTTTTTTAGATAGTTCTTCCGTATTTTTGTTTCGATTCCTAATCATATTGTTCTTAATGAACAGAATCAAGAATATTATTATTAATTATATTTCATAATATTATATTTTTGCTAAGATATTCTTTATGAATACTGTAAAAGATTGTAGCATAATTTACTTTAATAATGCATTCTTATCAGTGCTGTCCTATTTTTAGTTATATATTGGGTTTGTAATTTTTGTTATACTTTTATACGCAAAGGGGTATCCGTTTACCAACATCTAATATGCTGCATGACATATTTGAATATATATTTACAGAGGGCTCAAGTTTTGATATAGCATCAAAATTAAAAGAACGACATTCCGTTGAGAATTTCAGTGGAATTTTCATTTTTCATTTTGCTTTTTCTGAGTTGAGTAGCTAACTAACTTTCTGAGAT
This sequence comes from Caerostris extrusa, assembly GCA_021605095.1. Taxonomy (NCBI): domain Eukaryota; kingdom Metazoa; phylum Arthropoda; class Arachnida; order Araneae; family Araneidae; genus Caerostris; species Caerostris extrusa. The sequence goes on from BPLR01002500.1 coordinate 153,235, forward strand.
TTTTTTCTGAGTTCTTTTCCCCGTAATTATTTTATTAACTAACATTTTCTAATTTTAAAATAAATTGACTCACAATCATTAACAGTTTTCATAATTAATTCATTAGAGAAATGTACGATATATTATTTTTGCAATGTGTTTCATATGTATATACCTAATATATGCTTCAGCAAAATAAACCTACCAGTTTTAAAATCATATTTATTTGACTTAAAATGTTTCTGTTGATAAATAATAATATTTAAAAATCTAAAATATTTGTAAAAGAGTATTTTTTCCCCCTATTGCTATTTTAGCCAAACAATAGTTTTATTTAATTAATTCTATTAGCTCACACTCTCCCTATATATATCTTTGTCAAATTTTCAATCGTTAATAAAATACTTTTTATTCATCCACTCAAGTTCAAATACATTTTTTGAACTTGTAGGGGATGACACTTGATGTTAATACAGTTTTTTCAAATATTGATTCAGTAATTAAATTTAATTAATTAATTTTTGTTTTTTTTATATTTAAATTGCATATATCTACCAATAGATGTCGCCAGATAAACTTAAAAAATGAATGAAATTTATTTCGTGAGATAAACTTAAAAAATGAATGAAAATTATTTATAAAGTACTTTCTGCAATATAGTGAAAAAAAAAAGTAGGAATTGACTTTAAATTTTTTTTATATTGTTAAATTACTGTACTACCATTACCTGCCACATAGCAATAGTACATTACAAATTATACAATTTGTTTTTAGTTTTTTCATATTAACGTTTTCAGATATTACTTGGCTTTTCAAAAAAAAAAATTTTTTAAAGTCAATTCCTAATATTTTTTCCACCATATTACAGAAAGTCCTTTATAAATAATTTTCATTCATTTTTCTAAGTTTATCTGGCGCCATCTATTGGTGGATATATACAACTTAAATCTAAAAAAAAACCAAAATTAATTAATTAAATTTAATTACTGAATTAATATTTGAAAAAACTATATTATCATCCAGTGTCATCCACTACAAGTTCAAAAAAATGTATTTGAACTTGAGTGGATGAATAAAAAAGTATTTTATTAACAATTGAAAATTTGAACAAGATATATATATATATAGGGAGAGTGTGAGCTAATAGAAGGAATTGAAAGAAAGGAAATTAGAAACAATGCATTCTCATAATGATATGAAATTGAAAATTTCGTCATTCGAGATGAGATAAACGAATCTCTTTTTAAATAGCACTTTAGTTGGGTTGACATTTTAATATCACCAGTGAATATAATTTTAATTTAGGTTTAGAATTAAGATACAAAATACTTTAGAAAATAATAGTCAAAAATCTAATCGAATAAAAAGAAAACAATTAGTCAAAAATATTGAAACTAATTCTTTTTTTTTTTTTCTTATTTTTATTAAATTCTTTCTATTAGCTCACACTCTCCCTACATATATCTTGTTCAAATTTTCCATCGTTCATAAAACACTTTTTATTCATCTACTCAAGTTCAAATACATTTTTTTGAACTTGTAGTGGATGACACTTGATGTTAATATAGTTTTTCAAATATTAATTCAGTAAGTAAATTTAATTAATTAATTTTAGTTTTTTTTAGATTTAAGTTGCATATATCTACCAATAGATAGCGCCAGATAAACTTAAAAAATGAATGAAAATTATTTATAAAGTATTTTCTGCAATATAGTGAAAAAAAGTAGGAATTGACTTTAAAAATTTTTTTTTTTATATTACTTGTTAAATTACTGTACTACCATTACCACATAGCAATAGTACATTACAAATTATACAATTTGTTTTTAGTTTTTTCATATTAACGTTTTCAGATATTACTTGGCTTTTCATAGCTTCAGTGGAGTGATAAACTTTTAAAGTTAGAAATTTAAGATTAATCAGATAAGAGAGCAAATAAATTGAAAACAAGTAATATAAAAAAAAATTTTAAAGTCAATTCCTACTCTTTTTTTCCACAATCCCTATACCTTGATAAAAGTATCATTTTAAGAATGAAAAATTTCTAAAAACAGAGCTACAGAATATTTAATATATTATAATGTGGAAACAGACCATCTTTGAATTGTTATTATCTGTGCTAATTCTTTCAATTTATTGAGAAACCTTCTGATTTTTATTTATTTTAAAGTCATCTAATAAATACTTTTATTTTAATGCCCAGTTAGGTTGTCTTTTAAGAAATTTTTTAAGATAAAATGTTTTTTTGGAAGGTTTTGTGTAAACTTTTCAAGTATTAATATAAAATGTTAAAATTTCCTTCTCTAAATATACTTTATTTCTTTTAAAAGATACCTTCCAATCACATTTTGCCAGAATTCACTGGCGTTTTATATTTGATTATTTACACATAATTGGAAATTATGCAATTTTTTATTATAACTGCTAATTAAGAAAATTAACAACAATAGTTATAGCTGAAACTAGGCGACACCTTTTTATAATGTTGGTTATTCACAAAAGGTATATTTATTAATTGCGTTTTTGTCGCTGACATATGCTTATGGCTCAGCTCACCTTTATAAATGCTTTTTAAGGTTTAGGTCATAATATCAATTGTATTTTCTTTTTTTTTTTTTTTTTTGTATCCATTTGATAGCAAATTTATGAATGAGAGAGTACGCAAACTCCAATTACGAAGTACTATTAAGACGAACCCATTCTTCTAAAACAGAGTATATCTCTTTCTAAAAAAGGAACAAATTTTATTTGCTCTAAATTTATTTATTTATTTATTTGTATTTTTCCAGGGATATTTAATCATGGCTGGTGTCCAAAAGCGAAGACGACAACCCATGCGATCAGTAAAAAAACTGTCTTTGTTATCCGGAATTGGAAAAGAAGCTCCATTGAAGGGAGAGAATGTAGTTATGAAACCCGATATCGTAGAGAGTGAGAATATATGTAAGAATGAGGAGGCAGTTGCCCCTTCTGGTCCAAAATGTTCTGTTTGTTTGGATACTTCCAGGCGGAAGAACATGAAATATCTCCCTTGCAGCCATGTTTTCCATCGAAAGTGCATTAACAGGTGGCTGAAGAAGGATAGAAGATGTCCCATATGTCGAAACTTCACACTACGTGCGCAACCTAAAGCACTTGTGCCACTTGTAAGACAAAAATGAAGTGTTATGGGAAGAGATTGTGGTTATACGAAATGGATTTGTTCTGATAAAAAGTACGTTCATTTCAGATCATTGATAAAATATTTTGCTTTTCAGTCATCTTAATTTCTGTAACACTTCATTGTACTAAATTTCCTTCTTAAGATAATTCCGATATTTTTAAAAACTTTATGTGAATTTTGAATCTTATATAATATATATATATATATATATATATATTGTAGAGTGACATTATTATTTTTATTTTGTTCCAGCACGTTTTTGAACAGATCGCCTGGAATAATCTACTCGATGAATGAAGATGTCATCCTGTAATTGGAGCCTTCTACCAATGATACACATTTCTCTTATAAACTGTTCAAAATAAAGTCTTAATTTCAGAAATTTCAAGTGGTATTCATTTCTATATAAAGAAGAATTAGAATTAAAGTTATATTTGACAAAAAAGTAATTAAATTATAAAATAGTATAGTCAGTTTTTATTAGTTCCTTAATTAAAGTCCCTATGAAATAATTTTTAATGCTGCAACCATGCCTTCTGCCATTCTTCATCTTAAATTTTGAACAGAGGTCATTAGAAAGAATGAAATGGGATTTAAAAATATGTGAGACAGATTTCAGTAGAAAACTACTAAGAACTACAAACATAAACTTATTCTTATGTGTTGTATTTTTTTCTAATGTTAACATTAAAAACAAAAACCTTAAAAACTACTAGTTTTGGTACGGTAACATGTTTTTAATTTTTTTTTTCTAAAGAAAAAGAAGGGGGGGATATATGAAAACAACTGAATATTCCGTGTTAAAACTATGTATATATATATGTATACATATATATATATATATATATATATATTGTGTAAAAACATCGTAGTTTCAAAAAAGGTTAATTTTCACCAATGGGCTTTGCTGCAAAATGTGGCACTATACATCCATGTACTTATTATTTAAATTACTATGTAATTTAATTAGTTACGGAATTAAAATTTCAAAATATAGATAGAGCAAAAACCCTGGAAAAATTTTGAAAATAAAATATATTAAAAAGTTGACTAATTAAAAAAACTACAGTAGAATATAAGAAAGCAAGTACGGATCCTTGCAAAATGACATTAATTATAATTTATAATTTATATTAATATTAATGACATTAATTATTACATATAGAAAAAATCAGCAAAGAAAGAAATTTAGATTTAGTGAAAAGACTAAACTGGCAACTCAAGTAACGGGTATTTGATCAGATTGAATTAAATTCTGCTGGTTATACATAACCTTTACTGAAATCGGCACAAGACGATTTGGAAATATGGAATTTTTTGATTTCGTGGGTGTGTTGGCAAGATTTGTATGTTTGAATAAAATAGTTAAAAGCAATTAGAATGGAAGGTACATAAACAAGCACCTCGGCTGTGGAATTAATCTCAAAGTACCGATTAATGAGTTACCAATAGGAATAAGGACCTCCCCCATTAAGCTACTTATCTTAATTAGTAAAAGTAAATAAAAAGAATATTTTTGCTTAAAAATAACGAGTAAAACAACGAGTTTGAGTTGCTTAATAAAACGAAATTGATAAGGAAACCACTGTAAAAATTTAAAAAAAAACCTCTAATAGAATTTTTAAAATAAAATGAAAAAAATAATCGATTTAAAAATTCGGTACAATTAATGGCCAAACACGGAAGGAAATTATTGTTAGTAACAAAACAAAAAATAGTTTAAAATGTAAAAACTACACTGCCTGTGCGACGAATGAGATGCATAGGATATTCGAGTTAAATAAGACCTGGCTCCCCATTCCCGAGGGTGTGGTTATCTTCGAATTTTTTATGGGTGGGGCAATGTAGGTTTCTTCGAAGCCGTTTGAAAAAGGCCTCGAATACTTGAAGTGTTTAAAGAGGTCTAGTGCAGTTCAACAGACTAATGTAGCAAAATCTCAACTCGACCATCCATCCTATCTCCTCCAACTTACTATGAATTAGTAACTAAAACGATTTACTGGATACTATACAATAACATGTATCTATATGTTAATAACATCCGTAACTAACATTTCGATGCCATTTTCTGTGCAGTGCAAAAACAGTCCAACCACCAGCAATAATAATCGAAAGTTTCATTTGCTACCTTAACAATCACAACAACGCAACAAGTCACCCATTTAACAAACCAATTTTCAAAATGAATTCAAAGAACGCCATCAGTGGATTCAAACCACATACCTCTTGCAGGACAATCTGACTACAGTTTCGAAACGCTTCAAACATGCTGTCGTATCTTTTTATTTCTGAAAGCAGTGAGTGCAATGACGTCAACAGCGAAATCGAACCCCTGCATGCCAACCTGACAGTAGATAGACGCTTTACACGCGTTCAATTTTGAAAACTTGAATCTACACCAGAAACTGAATACACTCAATTCATTAATTATATTAACATAACACACAGTTATTATCTTGTTGCACCAAAAACCCACACTTTACCACCTATTAAAATGGCCATTAGGGATTCCCAATTTACACTGAAATTTTTCACATACAAGTAGAACTTGAATTCATAAACTTCTTAATCATCATAATTTTCCAACTTAAAATACGAGATGAGCAGTTCTCACCGATGCCTCTTTCAAATTTAACTTGTTCCTATTCCAATTGTAGAAAACATCTGAAACCTCGACAGCCTGCTTTTACCTCAAAATAAGTTTAAATATATAACCTAAGAGCAGGCATAGGATGATATCATCGTTGCCACCGATATACCGAAATGCCCCAACTGGAAAACTTCACATTAGGCCTCCTGTATATGTTGCCCGCGATATCCAAAAACTAATAACCCTACACACACTAACAATTTTAAAATTAAATACACTACTCCCTAACTTTTATGCGTGCATCATATCTAACAATTCCAACACTCAACCTTCCACAGCGAAAATTACTCCACTAAACATTTTAAATAACATGGTCGCTGACCTGTAATTCATTAATTTCTACTCACGATTAACCAAATTTATCTGACTACTAACAAAACGCAACACGGGCCTGAATGGTCGAGGCCAGCGCTCTGGCACTCGGTACCACAGGTTTCGGGTTCGAGTCCAGGCGGTGCCATGGATGTTTGTAGTGGTTTGGAATCCACTTTAAGCCATAGGTCCCGGTCTCATATGACTGTAAGAGCGTCATGGAGCGAAAGTCAGACTTCTGCCTATGGGTGCTCCAGCACAACAGAAGCTGCCCCTTTCCCTCCATCCATAAGTAGATCACTCATGGGATGTCCGTCCCGCACTGCAGGACATTAAGGATTAGTCACAAACAAACGTAACACTCCTCTCGAAAAAGGAATTTGGCTTGTACCCACACTTTTAAACAGTATGATCCCTCATCGACTTTCTAACTCTACTTAAGCCACTATTTCCACTAATTATTGATAACTTGCAATCATGGACGAATTTTGTTTCTTCCCAGCTTCATCTGCAACTTTAAGCTCCAAGAATTTGTGAAATACAAATTTTATGAACTTTTCAACATTGTTAACTGTATTTAGATCGCGTTAATTTGTGACCCAACGACGTGCGAGAAGTCTACATCTATGTCTTTATTTGCATTCGTTTTCTTTAACTTACCTTTTATTTTGAAAATATACGCGAAGTTTGTCACCTGCAGTTGCCAGGCTGTACCAGCTGATGCACCGGTTCTGGTCGACTTCAAACAAACCTTAACAAATTATTTCCACTACTGTTATTCAATTTCATTTGTTAGTCAATAGTTTAAAAGCCATGTGATCCAGGTGCTCTTTCCTGCAACTCCTCGATTGGCATGCACTGCCTGTCACAATTCCCCTTGTTTCTTAAAGCAGTGACTGCAAGAGATATAGCAGCAAAATTGAAGTTCCTGCCGAGCAACCTAACAGATTCGAGACACTTCAAACACACTTTCACAATATCCGTCGAGTCACTCCGTTTCTGACAGCAATGACGGCAATTGAATATCAGCTGCAGAATCGATCCTTATGAAGGGAAGCCTGATGGCCGATGCAAGATGTTATACATACTTAACGGTGCTATACACACGCAATCGATATCGAATAACCTCATTTCTATAAACAGTGACTACAACTGAACGCCGACAGCAGATTCGAACCTCCTGCGTGCCATACCAGAAGAAACAGTGAAGGCAGTGAGCGAGAAAAAATATTATAATTCTGAATGGCGTAAGTCGTAGTATTACTTTATTGCATAAATAAATGTATTAAGTTATCATACTAGCGAAAGAAAGGCATTTTCAGGAATTTTGTATATATATGTTTTGTTTTTTTTTTACTTTCTTTGAATACACTCATTTTTAAGGTATTTTATTTTTATTTTTTTTTTTTTTTTTTTTTGTTTTTCACCCCGGGCGACACCAACTTTGCTATATGTTAGAAGTTTTGATGTCATAATCCCATGTCAAAATGACAGGTATTTGAAAATAACTACATTTAAAAATGTAAAACATTGGTGATAAAAATGTAACATAAAATTTATGATCAGTAAAGAGCGCAGAACGATGGCGCAAAAAGCAGAAAAATATAATTCAAACAACAAGGAATTGTATATAAAAAGAATAAAGTCAACTACAACAACCGAAGAATCCAAAAAGAGAGTTAAGGCCAGTAGGGAGTAAAAAACAAATTGAGTGGAATGAAATAAATTATAACGATCAAAACGCTCATTTAGGAGCGAAGGTCAAAGTGGAGAAAAAGTGCGTTGGAGAAGATCGAACTATTACTGTCAGTTTGCTTAGGTAATAAATCTTACAGTAGAAAAAGAAAAAGTATGCGTTGAAGTAAAATATCCATAAAGCGACGGGGAAGAAAAGGGGGAATAAACCATTGGAATAAAATTTGAAAATGGATGCGAATTAATATTGGAAGAAAGATATTAAGTTGAACTAAAGTAGAAAAAATAAGTGAACAGGAAATTATGGTGGTTTAAGGCTTCGATTCCATTTAAAAGTTGAGTAAGGATACTTGTATTTTCCATTCAATTGTGTAAATATAGTTTATGCCTTGATGAGAGGGTTTTCGTGGGTAGCAATAGTATAAGAAATTTCTACAAAGTTTTGTAATATAGTTGTCAATAGAATCAATTTTTATATCTTGATGAATTGTGGAATTGCGGAGAAACCAGGGCGCACCAGTGATAATGCGAAGTTTGTTTTGAATAATTTTTACAGTTTTTTTTGTTAGATTTTGTAGCTAGACCCCAGATTGGGGCAGCATAGGTAAGGATAGGCCTAAGAACTTGTTTGTAGAAAAGAATTTTGTTTGACAAAGTTAATTTAGAAAATTCATTGATGAGTGGCAGAGTGAGATAAAATTTTTTTCCAACTTTTTTTATTTTTATTTTTTGAATATGAGGTCCAAACGTAAGTTTATTGTCTAGATCAAGCCGAGATATTTAATATTAGTTGTCCATTTAATTTGTTGATAAAAAGGGAGAGATTAATATATGGTTGTCTGGCGTGTCCTTTTCTGAAAATGATAGCTTGAGATTTAGAGATTTTAATTGTTATGCGCCGTTTAGTTAGTCAATCCTCTAGAGTATTCAGAAAATTTTGAAGAGTTTTGATAACATAAAGAATAGAAGCATCTTGGGCAAGAGCGACAGCAAATAGGCAAGTGGAAATGTTAGTGCATTAAAGAAAGTCGTAGGTAAAGACATTGTAGAGATAGATTGAACACTCTTCCTTGAAGTGTACCAGCTCCAATACGACTCATTGCGGAGAATTCATTTTAAAGTCCAACTTGAAAAGTTCTATTTTTAAGATAATTTGTAATGATAAGTATGATCCAAGTTGGAAATTGAAGTTTGATCATTTTGAAGGTCAGACCATCGTGCCACAATCTATCGAAAGCTATTTTGACAGCTAGGCCTCCTGTGAAATTTATCAGTGAATCAGAGAGTGACTACATTTATTTCAAAACACGAATATTGTCAAGCATCCTTCTATCTTGCATCCAAGTTAACTCACCAAAATACTGTAATTTGATTGTGACCATTTTTACACGCTGAGGTTTAGTCTTTCTGTTCTAGTGTGAAATATAACATCCTAAAATAAATAATAACAATGCTTTTGTACAGGATAAATACTACTAAATTTCATAATTTTGGTAGCATACCGAAAATGGAATCGAGCGCCGATTTTTAAAATTTTACTGACTTTTATGATTTTATGTTTCTTTTTTTCTTATTATTAACTAAAAAAAATAAAAAATAAACCTTTTATATATGTTATGAATCGTTATGACTGTTGTAAAGGGCAGGAAGCAGAAGAAAAGTATTAATACTTTATGAATAAAATAAAATTTTTGTTACAATGCAATTTGAAATATATATATATATATATATATTAAATATAACATCTCTTATAAATATAATTTTTAAGTTAATTTTATTTAAATAAGTATGTTTAAAGATTTTAGAATTTTGGTTTCTTTTAGTTTAAGTGAGGGAAAAAGATTCAAAATGTTGTGCTATATATAAATAATTATAAAAACCAAAATATAAAAGTGTAAATTTACCTATTAATCTGTTTAAATAGATTATTTTGATGTAACAATATTTAATTTTCTGTCTTCATATTGATTATTTATTTTTTCATCCAGTAGATACGTTTTTATCTTTTTAAATTTTTTTATTTTCAAATTGTAGAGAATCTGAAGTTGAAATTTCCTTTGCCTCCTGCTAAAAGTGTTAAAACCATGCCTGTAGCAAGTATTGCAAATGTTTGTCAGGTACCTATTTTTAAAAGTTTACAAAAAATAAATAGAATATCTATTAATTCATGCAATCATATAATTTTGTTCATTTTGTGTTCAGAAATTCTTTAATAGCTATTAAAAAAATATTTGAATTTTTATTTTTATGAACTTTTATTTTAAACTTCTATTTGTACTTGTATTTCCTGATCCCTTTATATATTGCACAAGCACTTTGTTAGATGTGGTTTATCATTTTTCAACAAAAAGTGATGTTGCCAATGAAAGGAATGCTGTTAACATGCAATAATATTTGTTATTAGTGAATAATTATTCACCATTATGTTATTGTTTTTGTTGTCATTTTATGCTACTTAATAAAGTTGTCCTGAAATTTTTGACCTGTTGTCCTGACTTGCCAGATGTTTTAGGATTTAGCTCGCATAATTTGCATCATTTCTTTTTATCATTGCTCTCTTTTTATATATAGTAAATACTTTAATGTAAAGAATTTTTTCCATAATTTATAGTTTGTAATCTGTTGGTATCTTATGCTGTTTTTTTATTTTAATCAATAAAAGTACCAGAAAGTATAACTTTTAATTAATTTACTTATAATTTTTTAAAAACTATTTCATAAAATTGCAATTAAAAAGTTGATTTGAAAATTAATGAAACTTTTATTTTAATCTCAAAAGAAGATCTGTTAGAATTTAAAATTTTTGTTGTATTTAAATTCATTTATCAATTAAAGGATTATTATTTTAAAAGCATAATGTTAAATATCATTGAATTATGAATTGTATCAAATTTGTTTTGAATATTTTTTAAAAATTCATGCATTTAATTAAACAGATTTTTCTTTATATATAGTTGTAATTGAAGTTATTGTGATATTGTTGTAATTTTTATATAAAAAATGCAAAACATCCTGTATGTCTGATTATTATATACATATAATGTATATGGCAAAAATCTTCAATATGTTTAATTTTGGATATATGATGCATAATATAATTTTTTTCATTAGATATTTGATGTATAAGACAAATTTAATTATTTTCACTGTTTTAATATAACATAAATGATCTGTTATTATACATCTTATTACAAAATCTGTATCTTTGAAGAGTTGTATATTAATACAAATTCTGTACATGCAACCCAAAACTATTTGCAAATTTGTAATAGCTTTTGAGAACCGAATGATGCATAATTCAAAAATATTCAAACAATTTAAATATACTTAACATGCTTAAAAATATAATATATATATATATTAGCACTTATTTGTTAAGCAACAAACAATTTCTTTGTTTCTGATTATAAATCCATGAAAAGTAGGGGTGAACATTTCTTAATCTGTTCAGCTACTGATTTTGAAACAATCCGTTCCTTAACATGGCATCATAGTTGTACAGTATATCAGTCTATATTTTTATCTCATTTGGCAAAGCATTTTGCCATGGTTTCTAATATGATAGTTAGTTGTGAGTAGTTCATTGACTGAAATCATTATTTCTTGATGTGCCATTTCGGGAGTTCGTTCATTGTGCACTACAGGGACTTCTTTGTTATGTTATTATATTCAAAGATTCACAAATTCTATTGATAAAACACTTGTAATTTTTAGGCAGATAGTGCAATTTTTTTCTTTTTGCATATAATGTTTATCCATACTAGCATTTTTTTCATATACTAATATTCAAGCATTATTTTCTCTTCCTTTTTATAAAAATTGCCCACCTCCAAATGTGTGCAAATATATATACTCTTTTGACGAGTATGTACATTTATATTTATCTAGTTCTGTTTATTTGGATGTTTTAAATTATTTTGTTGCAAATTTTTTTTTTTTTTTTTTTTTTTGTAACTATTGAATGATTTAACTTGACTTTTATATTTGTGCTCATTTATTGAGAATGGAATAAATTAATTTATTATTAATAGGATAGGTGTTAGAAAAGGATGTCAAAATTCTCATATAATCTTTTGGTATAATTTAATATAAAGTTGTGTTTTTATTTTCCATTTTCCGTAAGTCTTTGAAGCTATATTATCTTTTCTTTTGTTATATGATTTATTCATGCTTTCTATTTTTTTTTTTTTAATAAAAAGAAACTAGATTCAATATATATAATTTTCATACAATGGTGCAGATAGTAAAAGGAAAAAATTAATATGCATTTTATGTATTATTAATAAGAATGCATACACATTGATGTTAAAACATTTTTAACGATATATAAACATTGAAAATTAAATTAAAAAAAAAAAAAAAAAATACCTATCTTTTTTAGTTTTCTTTTATTTTTGCATTTTCTTTTTTTGTGTTAATTTGCATTGTGCACAATATATCTCTTTGAAAAATATAATAAAAAATATTAGTAGAAAATCATTTTTAAACAATCATTCAATATTTAAACTGATTTCAAAATTATTTGCAATTTTTTTTTAAAGGAATGACTGTTTTGATGCATGGTTTATTTTATTGCCATTCGATTTGTTTCATATTAAAATATATCAGCTGAACAATATGTAAATTAAGTATTAAGATAAATTATATTGGAAAAAAATAGGATTCTGGGAAATTGCCTATCAGCCAAGTATTAATATGCATTTTATGTATTATTAATAAGAAATTTGTGTTAAAACATTTTTGAATTTAAACAACATTAAGATATTTTTACAGTATAAAATTTGTGTACTGAATTTAATACACATTTATTTTTTACATAGTTAAAAAATTTTTTTTTTTGCAAAGCATTTTATATCAAAATATGTTTTATTTAATAAAATAGAAAAAAAATATATAATTAATAAAAAAATTCTAATTGTTAAACAATTATATTTTAAATGTAATTAATTTTTTTTTTCAGGAATCACAAAATGTGCTTTTTATTTTTATTTTAAATGTAATTAATTGTTTTTTCAGGAATTACAAAATGTGCTTTTTATTTTTATTTTAAATGTAATTAATTTTTTTTTTTTTTCAGGAATCACAAAAATGTGCTTTTTATTGCATTAAATGTTATGAAGAATTACCTTGGCCAGCCATGCTATCCTTTTAACACGTCCTCGTCAATTATATCCTTATATTCGTTACTTGTGTGGTGAAGAAAATCTTTCTTCAAATAGTGGATTATTAGAGAATAAAGTAATTTTGAAGTTTAGCATTTGTAATTTTCTAATATTTTAATTTCATTTTTATTAATAGACTTAAATGAGCCATTTATTCAGTTTTTTTTTTCTTCAAGGGGTGGTATCTTAATTTAGTTATATAAATTGTTAAGCATTTGATTAAAAACAAACTATTATTAGTTAATAAAATTTTGAAATTTTTTTGTTTAAATAGTTATTGATTACATTAAATTGATTACAATACAATATATATATATATAATTTATCAGTTTAAAAGTTCTTGTCAATCATTTATTTATTATACAAATCTTCTTGTGTGTTGGACAAATTCATGAATTTGATGATTACTTTAATGTGCTAGTGTGTGTGAGTTCTATTACGTTTTATGTGCTTTTGTAAAAAATTTATAAAGTTTTGTTTTTTTTTTTTTTAAATATGTAGATAATTTATGTCTCATTTGCAGATTGTAATAAGTTTGTGCCACTCAATTGCAGAATTTTTTAAAAAAGATTATACATTTATATTTTTAGGAAAAAAAGTATTTGTGACAATAGTTATAAAGAAGGAAATATTGTTCATCCAAAGTACTCTGGTAAGTTTCTGAAAAGAGTCTAAAATATGCAAATTATTTTTTTCTTAGTAAAATATTTTTAAATAATTTATTAACTATATAGAGACATATGAAAAAATTACACATGTGAAAAACACTTTATATGTATCTACATCTATTCTTATATATATATATGTATATATAATCTTGATATATCTATGCATATTGTGGCATTTCATTTAAAAAAAAGTTTATATTTACATCAGAATAAAAACATAAAGGGAATGATCTGTCAATAAGAAATTTTAAATAGATATTATGTTTCTTTTTATATTAACTTGTGAAATTTTAATAACTTTTAGAATATCATTGGTTGTTTAGAGAAAAAAAATTCTTAGATATCATATTACCTGAATAAACAAATAAAAAAAAAATGTTATAACAAAGTATTTCTCAAATGCACTTTCAGCAAATTTGAAAATTTATACATTAAGTGAAAAGGGGAAAAATAAATAATTAAAAAAAAATTAATTAATAAATTGAACTATAATTTGTATCTTTTTATCTTTTAATGAATTAATAGAATTATTAAAAATTTGATGCAGCATTTTCTCGTGTATATTGCAAAATTTCTGTATCAAATGGACGAACAGAATACACCTCTATTAAAGAAAATGATTCAAATTTATCTTGGGATGAAGTTTTTTTTTCTTTGTAAGTGTTCCTTTTTACTGAGTTTTTAGAAATGTTAAAAATTTTTCTTTTATATCATTTAAAATTAATTACCTTATCAATTTGATTAGTATTTTATTTCACTATAATTTTGAAATTATCTTTCATTTCTGAAGTAAAAACTTGGCTTTTTTAAAATAAATATTTTTTATTTAAAATAGTATTTAATTTAATAACTTAAGAAGAGAATAAAAAATGTGAAAATAAATACAAAATTTTTAATATTGTATAAACTACTTGAACGTATTCAATAGTTATTACTAGGAGCATTAACTTAAATGTATTACAGAAGAAAAACATTGAGTTTAAGATTTCATATAATACATGTAAATTGATTTATATGATTCTTCAAATGTATCAATTTTCTTCTAAATAAAATTAATATGCGATATTTTTTTACTCATTTAACTTTCAAAAACTAAGTTGACTTTAGCTTTTACTTTTTAAAGATTTTTTATATAAGTATGTGTGTATTGAGGTAGAAAAGAAAAATGAAAATAACATGATACACTATAATAATTTAATACTATAGTTTTTATAATTTTCAAAGTATAAATACATTCAATTTAATAATAATATATACTCTTTCATAAATACATTTTAATATAATGAATTATTATTATAGGCAACCATAAATGAATTTTTTTCTTAATCATAAATGAGAAAAGACTGAGACTGCTAAAGAAATCTGCCCTATCATCCATAATCTACATTCAGTGCAATTGATTTGGAACTGTCAAGTAGTTTTTCTTCATTTGTGACTGAAACTTTTGTTCTTGCTTTGAGTTACAGTGTTTTTTAATGTAAATGCTAGATATATATGTTATATGTGATAAATGGTATAGTATATGCAATGTTATAATTTCAGATATATTACAGAAAATCATAGAAATATCACAGTTTTTTTTTTATTATGTTAAGATGGGTTTCCATTAAATACTAAAATCTCATGGTATGGGTTGCCAGCCAATCATAAGCCTATGTGGATAACAACGGGCAAGAGATCAGGCTTTTCATTTGGCTCGTGTTCTGCACCATGGGACTTTAATATCTAGTGGAAACTCATCTTTATGCAAAAGAACTAACAAGAATAACAGATGAAGTTGAAAGTAAATTGTGATAAGAATAATACTAAAGTAAACTTTGAATAAGGAAATTTATATTTTGCAATTTTCTGAATTGGATAGCAAGTCGAGAATTAAAAGACTTCACTTATATTGAGGGAGAAATTTCTACAAGTGGTTAAGAGATGTTAGTGTCAACATAATACTGTGAAATATTGTTCATCTGTTAGGGGTTAGCATTTTCAATCAAAGTGGTATGAAAATGCTACTCTTAAATTGTGCATCTTCTATTTAAGAAATGGTCGTAAGATTATTATGTATAATCAAAATCTAACATAGAAATAAATTGCATGAAGGAAGAGTAAAATAAATATGAAAAACCATGAATAAATTGTGAAGATTACACATGATAAGGAAACAGATTTTAGAAACAAAGCAAAGCTGAAACATACGACACCATCAACAAATGAATGAAGACTACAAGAAGAAACATATATATTGCTTGAGAGGCTCTCTTAAAAAAAAAAAAAAAATTTTTTAAATTAAATCTATCTATTTTTTGTGAAACCTCATTTTAACCTCATTGTTACAGAAATGTGAATGAATTATGGTTAAATTGAATACTTGTCAGAAAAACTTTATTATTTTTCAATTTTTAAACATTTTATACAATATATAATTTTTGAATAATAAAATTTATAATTAAAATTTACATTTATGGAAAAGTAATTTTTGCATTAGAAAAACAGATTCTTAAACAAGATGTAATTTGTTAAAAAGCATGATAGAGGATAAATTTATATCTATGTGAGTGTAACACATAAAAGCACTTTTAATTCAGAATAAATATTGCATAGAAATATGTGGATGATTTATATCTATGTATTGTAGCATAAAAAGCACTTTTTAATTTAGAATAAATATTTATCGAATATGTGGATGAAAAGTATTTCGGTTTAAAAAAATTTTTATTTTTAATTCTAATGTTATGCTTTGAGACCCTATATTTCTTGTACTTTCTACTATTGTAACTTTCCTGTTTCAGGATTGGCCTATCCAAGTCAACCCATAATGAAAGGTTTCATTTAATGAGAAAAATTTTGCAATATATAATTCTGAAATATTCAAAGTTTCTTAGTTTTGTTCTCAGATGTAATATCATAATATATAAAACTTTCTTTCATTTAATATTTAAAAATTAATATTTATTTTAAAATGTTGTACAATTTTAATGACTGTAATAATTTTCAAAGTGCAGTTCCATCTTAGCTACAGCGACACAACTAACAATTGAGTTTGGTAAGTAAAATAAAATAATTTATTATTAATTATATTATAAATAATGTGTAAAATTGTATTTTAAAAAAAACTAGTTTATTGAAGTTATATATTTATGTTTTGTTTTTTACATAGGTCAGCACATCCTCTTAAAGCAGAAGAAGTGCTATCATATGCTGATAAGTATGCCTATTTTTTTCATTCAATTAACATTATATAATTACTGTTCTGATGAGAATGATAATTAATACATTAAATATGGAATTATAATTTATCAATGTTTAGTAAAATAATAGTACATGAGAGGATAAACGCATACTATTGATTTTTGTTTATTTTTAAAATTAATATATAAGATCAGAATGATAGTTTTTTTTTATGTATAAATTGTTAAATAAAAGAGTTACTTTTTTATTGTGTGTGCTTATAAATCCTTTTCTTTTAAGTATATATATATATATATATATATATATATATATATATACATACATATAATGCACATTGTATATGCTTTATAAATTGCCATTAAGGGGTTAAGAAACTATACACATTATTTTTAATTTATATATATTTATTTTATTTTTTTTCAAATGTATTTAAAATATTATTAATAAATAGTAATTTTCAATTCAAGACATTTAAATGGCTTGAAGTATTTTTGTTCTTAAATTAAGTAACAACAATTTAAAATAACTATATTGTATTCATAACAGTGTAAATATTTAGTTAGTAATAATCAGTTCAATTCAATTGCAAAGAAATTATTTCATAAAAAAAATTATGCATATTATTGAGAATCCTTTCTGAATGCTTTTTAGAATTTTTAAAATTTTATGTAACTTTTTTTTGTGAAATTAAATAATTCATAAATTTTTATATGCTTTTTTTCAAGAAATTTATGCGAGTACATTTGTAAATGAATTTCTCTCAAAATTTATTTACATTCAAATTAAACCATGTCTGAAATTTCTAAACTACTCAGCAACAAAATAATTCGTATGTTAGAGAAAAAAATTATTATATTTTATAAAGTTATTTAATATATTTTATTTTTAATTAAGTAGAGTTTTTAATTTATAATCACTTGATTAATATAATCATATTAATCTTTGTAATCATATACTTTTATTATTTTTCAATTCTACTATTAGTTCACACTTTCTCTCCATATATTTATATATCTTGTTCAAATTTTCAATCGTTAATAAAATACTTTTTATTCATCCCTCAAGTTCAAATACATTTTTAAACTTGTAATGGATGACACTTGATGTTAATAGCACAGTTTTTCAAATATTAATTCATTAATTAAATTTAATTAATTAATTTTAGTTTTATATGGGAGAAAAATAAAAAGCGTTTGGTGGGGAATTGCACTGATATCAAGCCAATATCAGTGCACGAAATTCCATAAGCTATGTACTGCTGAATGAAGAATGCTACCATTAATACTATCATGGGCATTTACAGTGCATAAGATGCAAAAAGGTAGCACTGTAGATTATGCAGTAATATGTGGGACGAAAACTGTTTGCAGCAATCGTGTGAAAAAGAGTGAGTCGTGTGAAAGTCGTGAGAAATCTACATTAGTGGGTTTATTAATTGAGAAAAAGCAATTTTAGTGTAGGATACTCCTGCAAACA